>JAPYZP010000101.1:0-40596 GCA_030522985.1 Torymus sinensis | reverse complement strand
GAGCGGAGGACGTTGGTGTTGGGGCTCCAAAACGCTGACTCGTCGAAAGACACAAAAACCAGGATTACCGGGCCAGATGGACAGAGTGAGTGGCAGAAAGTCGGCAGTGGATAGCAGTCTGAGTTCCGAACAGAGCGATGCGCTGCAAAACACAAACAAGCAGCAACAACCCGCAGAAAATTTACAAAAACTGCAGAGCGACAAACTGACCGTGTTTGCACCAGTGAGAGAGAGGGACAGTTGAGATAGTTAGTGATGCGATGTGTACAGTAAGAGAGTTCGAACGAGGATCTCAGGAAGATCGTCTCGACAGCGCTGCATACTGAGGCTACGGCGGATTCTGCTTTTTCCAGTGGTAAGTGCCACGATTTACGTGTCTCTTCAGGCTCCACTCCTGTCTTCTGGTTCTATTACTGCGCTGTGCGACTCCCCCCCCCCGGTCGGCATGCTTACTAATACAAATATGGAGAAACGTTACTTATCAACGATAGCACGTCTTCAATTTGCCTCTCTGTATGTGGAAGATGTCCTGGTGGATTTCGTCTCTCATCATCGTACTGTTGTTGCAGCCGTTGATCATATCATCAATAGAACCGAAGAAAGCGTGCATGAGTGAGGCACCCTTGGTGAGTGTAGGCGACAGTGGAAAAAATAGAAGTGTATGCGTGACTTCGAACACGCCAGGTACACTTATATATAAGTACTTATTTGACGAGAGTCGCACTATTATTTTCGTAATAAAACTTTAAACTTCCGCTATAAATACAATAAAATATATAAGTAGATTACCTGATATCGCCAGGAACTAATCACCATTAATCTTATTACTTCAGCGGAATTTTGGGGTTCATAAGAATATTCTATTTGCAATATAAATATAGCCTCAATGGTAAACTTTTGGGAAATACATTAAACAAGTTATAGTTTAAATAATTGAAATATTCAACAATTCATTGATAATTGCCCTGGTGTATAATGAATTGAACAATTGTTTGCTGCAGGAAATTCGATATTATCATCTTTAAATTAATTCTGTTTATTGCTTCAATAACAGGTTCTAGTGTTATTGAAGCAATAAACATTTTTTATTAAGGGGCACAGGCATGCACCGATGGAGGTATGAGTCGCAAATGAGTTGTGACGTATATTTTTTTTTCTTTAATAAATATGATCAATATACATAAATAATTTTGAAACGAATTTACAAAAGGTTTCATAATTAGCAGTGTTTTATTTTTTTTTTCAATTTTGTAAGAAAAATAATTAAAAATATTTAGAATATTTTATTAGAGCTTATATCTTGAAAGTAATATTTATTCCTAAATATAACAAAAAATGCGTAATGAGAAACACTGATATGTAAATTACATGATATCTAGCTAATACCTCCACAAACCAAACACCACTAATTAAAAATAACTCATAATAGGCGAGGACAAATTGAAAAATGACACTTATCCGTGATACGGGACCCACCATTGTGCGTACGCATCTCTCGCGAGTGCGAGAGTGAGCAACCGATGACCAGGCTCACGCAGACTAGGGTCGGGTTGGTATCACCTCTCTCTCTCCCCCGCTCTCTCTCTCTCTCTCCCGCGGGTGTCCGATTATTAATGGCCCCGACCCTGTAAAACTCGGCGGGGTCGCTTAATCAATTTCAGCAAATCTTTTTCAAATCCTCGCGCGCTCGCGCGTCCGGCGTATAGCGCATGCAGCTGCACAACGCTGCAAACATATCCCCCCGTCGCAGAGGGTATCAGCTTAACACAGTGGAAGAGTCAGTCGATAAGGTAACATTAAAAGCCGAGTGCAGCGGCGACAGTGAGAAATTCAGATTTCAGCAATAAGCGATAAGACAATGTTTTGCGTGGGGGTACCGCGTACATATAGGGACAGAGAGGGAAAAGAGCGAGAGAAAGAGGGAGAGAAGAGGCAAGCGTTGCGCGCGTGAGCATCGTACGGGACGGAGTAGAGGGCGAAAAACAAGGAAGAGAGAGAGGAGAGAGAGGGAGGGAGAGAGAGAGAGAGAGGAGGAAGAGAGATGCGCACGCGGGCTCGCGGCTGGTCGGCTCTCTTGTAATAGACCTATACCTGCCTTGAAATAAAATCGCTGATACTATCTCTGCTCAATGAACTCTCCCACGCCTAGGAGAGATGCTCACGTGCTCGTCCCTGCGCCCGCGCTCGAGCTCGCGCGCGGCGATGCACCGGCCGGTGGGTGTCGTATGTATTTCGCGCTTGTGTTCTCCCTCCCTCCATCTCTCTCGCTCTCTCCCTCTCTCTCTCTCTCTCTCTCTCTTTCTACCTCTCTTACCTCTCTTGCATATATGCTCCTTTACGTATACGCACATATATGCCCGGCCCCTCGCGCATGGACGCACACTTGAGCGCGAGTGGAGAATGCCGGGCGATATTTATCAGGGAAAAAAGAATATATACGGGCATTTTTGTGTATGCACGTGAATATGACTATAAATGAATATGACCGAGGCTTGACTCTGTATACATGTACGTGTGCACACATACACTCATGGGAGTGTGTGAGCGCACTCGATCTCGTCCGCTCGGATACGTGTGGGTGAGCATGTGTGTGTGTGTTTGCGTGCGAGTGGCTGCGTTCGTTCCTCGAACGAGGAACCGGGGTCTCGCGCGGGGTTCGACCCCCTGACCCTGGCACGTATTTGCCACTCCCGCACACCGTTGCTTATACTTAAGTCGCGAAGATCTATTTAAGTGGAGCCGTAGAGTATATGCTCGGTACAAGTCCCTCTCTCTCGCTCTCTCCTCTTCTTCTCCTCCACTCGCTCTCTCTCTGCTCCTTTTGCGCCTCTCTCTCCGTTCTTCGTCTTCCTCTCGCCTGGACCTCTCCTCATCCTCGCCCGCTCTATAACATAGATATGGATGTATACACGAGGCAAAATTAATAGTTGCTTCGTTCCGGAGGTATGGAGGAGGAGGAGGAGGAGGAGGAGGAGGAGGAGGAGGAGGAAGAGAAAAAAGTCGCCTCGCTTGCGCGCGCACGCCGGTAAGGCGATTACGGAGACGGGACGCTGCGCGCGCGATTCATTTTCCCGGGCTTCCCTTTATAGAAAATCGCCATTGTGGACAAAACGTGAATGATAGTGATTTGGCGAACTCAGGCTCTCGCATACGGGCACAATGAACTTTTGTGTGGCGCTTGCGCCTCATGCGAACCTCAACCGGTGGACACACACACGCGCGCGCGGAAGAGAGAGAGAGAGCCGAGGGTATTGCGAAGAGTATATACACGGAGAGGTGGAGGGAGAAAGTGGAATGTGCGCGCGCACTGCGGGGGGAGGGAGAGAGAGAGAGAGAGAGGGAGAGAGAGAGAGAGAGAGAGAGAGAGAGAGAGAGATGGCTGGGCCCGCGCTGTCGAGCTGTCGATTTCGTGTAACGCGCGAGGTGCACACACGTCTTACAGACGCGACGGCGACTGCGCGAGCGCGCGCGGGGTTGTTCATTACCATGTCGAGAGAATGTTGCGAGCGATTGTGCTTTTGACGAGCTGCTTACGCGCTTTTTTCGCTGCGGCGCGTGCATGTGCGTCGGTGTGCGTGTTAGTGTGTACGTGTGCTCTCACACAGCTGGATTGATGACGATTTACTGCTTGTTCCTTTCGATTGTGCGGCCGCGAACAGTTAGTCATTCATGGAGTAACCATGTACCTGCTCCGTCGGGAATTTCCATTTTTATCGGGGGTAAAAGTCATTCTGGATGAGAACGCGTGTTTACCTCGCACAGACTCGAATGTCTGTGTTGCCCAAAATAAAAGATGCGTGAAGCGCTATTTACAACTCTTTTAGCGAATTTCATGTCAATAGGAGGTTCCCGACATTAGTTACAGACGCTGCACAATAGCTTATTTAGTTTGGATTTAGAGAGAGAGAGAGAGAGAGAGAGAGAGAGAGATTAGTTTTAGAGAGATATGGCCTTTACAGCCTCCTGGATTCACTCACATTGCTGAGTTGATCAAAATTTTAAACTTGGTATATAAATTTCAGAAATAATGCTAATAGGGCCATGAGAAAATGAATGTTTATTTCCATCTTTCATACAACTGTTAATCTTCGAGCAATAACTAATATAAGATTGATCTATTTCAACTTTTTAATTACGAATTTAATTTATACAGTCGATTTTGTTTTTTAAACTCTATGACCCCTTTTATATCATGTAAAAGAAGTTCAAAAAAGATTACTTAAAAACGTAATCAGTCATGTAGTACTAATGTAAGTTTACTATATCGACTAACTTATCAACTTTTAAACAATAATTGAGTTAAGAATTGTTTTGCAATAGAAACTATCGTAAAATTTTACTTACAGCACCGTCAACTATATTAAGACGCAAACCACGAAGTAAAAAATTTTACAATTTTGTCTGTGGTGTTGTAACCTTATTAATTGCCACTACGCGAATACGAATTGGTAACCGCAAATGTATTTAGGTATGGATTTAAATTTAATTTTATTGAATGGCAAATGCTCCTAACTGTTGAGATCTTAAGGTGTATAATATAAATGCAAAACTGCTACCGTTAAACTGGTACATTTTACTGCATTGTTTTTAGAGTGCAGAATTTAAATGCTTCCTTCATGTAGACATTAACATACCGCTTCAGTAAATATAAATTATTATTCCAGGACTATTTGCGTGCCTATTTTACTGCTCTTTGAATTATGAATCGCAGCTTTCAAATTAAGAATACGTCAAAGGCTCGACAAATTTTAACTTTCATTTCTTTTTACTTAATTCTTGATGCAAATTCTGATTGTAGTCTCTAGTACATAAAAGTAATGTGAATTACAAATTTTTATTTTTAAATTGAAAAATTTTTCTTTCCTACGAATATTGGCCTTTGATGAATTATAAATTTTCTGTTATCGTACAAGCCTATTCTTTTGAGAGTTAATCGATTTATTTTTCCTGATTATATCGTGTTTTAGAGTCTGGACAGCCAAGTTTGACCAGTTGATTGAAAATTATTGTGAAGCTGGCCCGGCGTGAATGTAGCTGATAAATTATTTTTTGATGCGCATGTATGACTTATCATTCGTGGTTACTTGTTATTTTTTTTTACTAATTTCATTGTATAATTAATTTTCACTTAACCCTTTGATGGGCACATTTTTGGAAGGACCATTCACCGAGGTCAAAATGGTTCCTAAGGTTTACGAGGTCGCTGATTACGATTCTACTGTGAGAATTACAAAATTCAAAATGGCGTATCCAGTATTCCGGCTATCTTTAGCTAAATTCATGGATGTTCCATTGATCGGCGTGAAACTTGATATATAGGGATTTGGAAATCAAAATTATACTGCTTCATATCTATATACATGAATATAGTTCAAATAAGTGAAACAAATTTTTATGAAAGTTATTGAATTTTTGGGTTTTTTAGAATTCCACAAATTTTTTAAAAAACCAGTGACTCAAATATTTGGCAAAAATATACGTAATAGTAAGTATTAAATATAGAAAATATGTATAAAAATTTTCAGATCTCTAGTTCTGTCCGTTTACCAATTGCCGATTTTTTTTTCAATTGATTGTTTATACCTACCAAAAAACAAGTAAGTTGGGGTAATTTTTTGTAATCGGTATGTAAGGAAGTTATCTAAGAGTCTAAAAAACACCTATGTACAAGTTCAGACTGTGAAACGTTGAAGAAATGAAGAAAATATGAATATGTGGGAAGTATACTTCCCACCACCCCCAAAGGGTTAAGGTACGTTAAATACATTGTTATAAAAAAATGAACACTAATTATGAATAATGGAACATGTTCTCTTTACTGCAGCTATTGAAAGGGCCACATAAAATAATAGAATTTAACGAAGTACCCTTTTGCCATGAATATTTATGTTTTACACAAAACTTTACACTCTGAAGCGATCAATATAGCAATAACTGTATTATACTTTTAGGGTAGTAATTTAAAGGATGGACCTATTGTGACTTCGATCTATTTAAACCGTGAAATGCAATAAATGTTTTCTAAGCTTAAAAGCAGGTCAACTCAGCTTCTGCTTAAAATGTCTTTAAGTTACTTTACTACTTTTTGTTGAATCATCATTTTGTAAACATTTTTTCTACAAATACATTTTGGAATTTCGAAATATTTGAAGATGTCTCATAAATAATAGTGTATATATATCGAATTTTTAATTTTAATGCACAGGTGTATACTATTAGAAAATGAACAAGGTTCTTATTTTAAATTATTTGCAATGACAAAATGGTCATTGTACGTTTTTTTTATATTTGAAAAAATTTTTCTTAAAATATAATCTCTCTCCTCTTGTACAATAATTCTTTTTGTAAAGCTTTCGTATGAATCATAAATAAGATTGCGTTTTATAGATAAATTGAGGGTGGTTTCTTTTTTATATATTTTGTGAAATTGATTATGTAAATATACTTGTAATAATTCTACGCTTATATTATTATCACATATACGATTAATTATTTTCTTAATCAGCTAGGAACTAAATATTTTTTTTCTTAATGTCAACTTTATATTTCTCAAAATTTATATACTAGTAAAATCGTCTACTCGATTTTGTTTCGCTTTTAACACATTTATTTGACTTTTATGTTTACCCCCTTTCTAAAACATCAGACTCAAGAACAAGAAAAATAAGCTGATCATTCGAAGGAGTTGACTGACATCGTGGATTCAAGCTTCATAGTTACCCATCGCTAATAGTGAATATAAAAAAGTTCAGGTTATGAATTATGCTTAGTCATCTACATGGAATATTTTATATTTGAAAGAAAGGTTTCTCCCCACAGTTCCTTAAAATACGGCAAAAAATGTTAATACTTTGGGTTTGAAGCACCGAATCAAGGTGGTTAAGAGATAAATTTAGTTTCAATCGTCGCCGTAATATTTTTCATAAAATACACTATTTTCTATATAAGACTTGGTGTTATTAATTAAAGGTTACGAAGACGCGGCTCGAATTATCGACGTATTATGCTGTTTTAAATCCATCCTCTTAAGATTCCACTCTGCTCCGGAAAAAATGAAAAAATTACACGTATTAAAAGACTCTCCTAGTGAACTGCATTAATGCACTGGTTTTATAGTCACCTTGCGGTGATACCCAAAGCGTCGCCTCTTCCCTCGGGTAATAGATACTCGATGAGCAAAGGGTGCTTTTAATCTATAAACGCAGCGCGCACTCGGGAGAATATAAATTAGCGATTTTTGCGGCGCCGGCTCGCGAGCGGCTTTGAGGAATAAAACTTTATATACGCTACAACAATACGCGTGCAGTGGCGGCGGCGGCGGCGGCTACGTACTTAAGGAGGAGCTGTGCACAGAGACGCACCGCGGCAAGCGCGAGAGAGAATAGCTCGCGCGCGCGCGGCGCATCGCGGAGGTCTGCTTGATGCACTGATTTACAGTTCGTCTAATTTGTAGGCGGCCGCCATTAAGTAATCCATAAACGCACCACGATTTATTCGTATTCATATACGCTCGCATGGGCTCGCTCACTCGCTCGCGCCTTTACGAGCAAGTCCGGGGCTCCGCGGTGTGTGCGCGCGCGCGCTTGCTTGTCCATTTCGTAGTTATACTGCCCCGAGATAAATATAGCTACACATCTTCTTCGACCCAAGTGCAACGTATTTTCATTTTTTCCACTCTCTTCCTTCTTTTTCAATCTCTCTCTCTCTTTCTCTCTTGTTCGCTCTTCTCTCTTCAAGCACTCTCGTGCGTAGCGTTCGGCTGCACCAGAAATCGCTTGCGCGCATATACACTGGTGGACGTGCACGCGCGCGCGCGCGTTATACGGCCTGCCCTTTATGCTTGGGAAAAGACTCCTCTCTTCGAACAGTTGTTGTGACACATAACTTTTAATGCGCAAAAGAGTCTATACGGGAGTTCGTTTAAATTCTTGCAGTATTTAACTACTGGCATTTAACCGTAATGACTGTATGTTTGTTAGAAAAAAACTCTGCGCAGGCAGTTAAAAGCGAAAAATCTCCCTTTACTTCCTATAAAGTGAAAAGGCCCCCGCGCGAGCGCGCGCGGAGTTACTTTTCGAATTTGCATTGCTTTGAAGAGTGTATTTAAATGTAATGACCGTCGATAGGCCTATACACACTCTTAATATTAGTACGACGATTACTCGGTACTATCTCATTATACTTGCGCGGCGCAGGTTCATCGAGCTTAATGTACTCTTATTACCGGAGAATAGGAGCGCGCTCTAATTGCGAAATTAGTATTTTAAAATTACAAATGTATTTGCCACATTAAAAATCCCTTCAAGGATACATTTATTTTAAAAGGCACAGTACTATGGCAAAGAATGAGTAAAATTTGTATTAAAAATTATTCGTATAATATAAGTATTATCGACGAATTGCAATGCACGTTTATTAACCAAAAGCGATCGTGCTGTGGAAAAATAAAATAAATGTAAAGTACATTACGAAATGGTGTTATTACGGATACGTTTGTTTGTTAAGTGCATACCGACGGATAAGAGGGTAACCAGAGGCGCATCGTCTAATTATCTATTTACGTCTGCGAGGAACGTAATTTTCGCACACATAATAATCTTTGAGAAAGCACTTCCCGAGCCGCGCGACTCCCCTCGTGCATACATCGCGCGCGTGTCCGGGCATTCGATCGAGCAGCGAGGCGAGCAGCCACTGGGAGGACACGCGAAAAAAGGACGAAACAACACGGACACCGCGCGAGCGCGCGCACACACATAAACACACGTACACACCACACAGGGACGTCGAACGAAGAAAGGAGAAAAAGCCAATCGACAAAGAGCGACGTCGCTCTCGGCTGCGCGGCAGTGCAGAAGCAGCAGCAGCGGCAGCAGCAGCAGCAGCAGCAGCAGTAGCGAGCTCATAAGTATGCGAAAAATGCGAGAATGGCCTTTTCCTCGTCTGGAGGAGAGGCTATAGAGCGCGCCGTCGCGCCGTCGTCGTCGTCTCGTGCAGCCTCTTAACATCGCTCGCTCTCCGCGAGAGTCTGAGAGAGAAAGAGAGAGAGAGAGTATACATTAATTTACTATGCATAGGCATGCGTGAGTACTATTATACTATGAGGCCCCGCGCGCGCGCGTTCGCGTCAGCGCGACGAGTCTGCATGTGCAGCGTGCTTGCAAGTATATTTAGGCCAGCGCGTCGCGGCGTGCGCGCTTCGCCAAACTTTACCCACGGCTCTGCGACTCCCACTCGGCGCAGTCCGTGCGTGCCGCCATTAAATAACGCGCGACGGACAGTGGACACGCCGCGGAATACGGCCTGCGGCTGCTTAGCTGCAGCTTCTGAGCTGCTGTGTGTGTGTGTGTGTGTTTCTTTGCTGCTGCTGCTGCTGCTTCTTCTTCGCCTTCCACCTTCGACCGCAGAGGTGCACCGCGAGACTCCTCTTTGTCTTTTTTCTCTTTTTCCCTCTCTCGCGGCGACTTACGCGCGCGCTTTTATTCTCTAGCAGCTTTTATTTATTTCGGTTTCGAGTTCGGATGTACGCGCATACGCGCGAGTGTGTGTCTCTTGGGAATTCGATATATAGCGTAATGACCGTCGGTAAATTTTTTTTAACGGCCCCGTGATTTAGTGTGGCGATAAATTACGCGGGCGATAATTTCATTTGAGCTGCTTCGTTGTGTCGGAGGAGTAACCGCGCTTAAGTGCCGAGCATTATGCAATTTTTAAGACTATATTGTGCGCTGATAATTTTATAACGAATCATGATATACATCGGGAATGGGGAAGTCGAATTTCTTGGAGTGTTGTAAAAGTTATTTTTCAAATATAAGAATAATGTTATCTAAGATCACGGATAAAACTTTAGGATATTTTTAATGGATCTTACTGCTTTCAACATTTTTTAGTTTCGTTTTACAAACACGTTCTAAGAGAGCTTCTGTTTCAAGTGTAAATCATTCAGTGTAGAAAAGTTTTATTTATTATTTCGAAAAAATACAGCAAAAAACGAGCTTTATTTACGATTTTCAAAATTAAAATTTGAAGGCGTCCCACGATATCAACCAACCCCATAGTACGCGCACGGAGAAAAATTATGTAGTAAAAATTACTATTTTCGGTAATAACCATGGGGCAGACTCACATTTTATTATATAAATAATAATTTTTATTATAAATTGTAGGAATTTTCATGCCAAAATGGGTCTGTCCCACGTCTGTCTTCGCGTGTGGAGCAAATTTTAAATTTAATATTTTCATTCACTGATTGGCAAAGTTACATAAATAAATAAAAGAGGAATAACAATTATAGGGTTGAAAATTGATTAAATTGAGTGTTATTCGGTAATTACCATATATTAAACGAAAACATATGAAGAGTGTTTATGAGAACTAAAATAACTGATGTTATTCGTCAGTCAATTGATATCATATCCTTTTCTCGAAAGTCAGTTTTGGTTCTCAGCATAAAATATAGGGTACAAGTCTCCCAATATGGTCCAGCGTCTTATATGAATTATCGCAATATTTCGAAAACTTCATTAGATATATTTCGAGTCCAAATGAACTGCTATTATATATTTTTATAGTCATTGAATGTATTCTAGAAATAGGGGAGATGATCACAGTTTATTAACGGTGAGTAATATTGACTGTATTATACATAAGTATTACTCCAGTATCACGTATAAGGCATTTTGTATCCATTTGTTTTGATTAAAAAATAGCGCATATGCAACTCGCGTGTGACTTTTTTCACTCGAACGATCACTACTCGAGCCGACGACTCGTTTGCAGCGATCGCTTCTCGGGAAAAAGTTCACTTCACACACTAGTTGCATAATATAATACTATGATTTAGTATATGATAAGAAGTACTTAAGTCAAAAGTTCTTAATATGCGGACTACCTGTAAAAGTCTTAGAATGGACCATGGATACATTCTACATTTTTACTTTTTATTGCTTAAATTTTTGTTTTCTTAAACAAATAAACATGTTTAAGTACTTAAATGTATGTTTTTTAAAACATTTTTCATAACTTTTCAAAATAGTCCATACGAAGAAGCTATTTTTCAAAATTGCAAACCTTCTTTTTATCCTTTTCGAAGTTATAGTTTTTGTATTGCGTACATACTTACTTAGAAATTCTAGCATATTATTTTTAACACGTTTCCCTAAAGATTGATCAGTACGAAACAGTTCGATCGATTTTTATAACAATTAAAAATTCAGTGTGTTATATTGGGAGCCTTTACCAAAGTAGCTCTAGGCGATATCGGGCGATTTTCTCTTATATTAACTTTCTTCAAAGATTTAACAGTTTAGTTGAATAGAAAGAAGGCACTGATAAGTTTTGTTGTTCCCACATTGACTTTTCTACACTGAATAATTCACATCTGAAACATAAGCATTATTCAATTTTCTCATAAAATAAAACTATAAATGTTCTCGAAAATTATACTTTATAGGTTACTTATACTTTATATATTTTTACATCTAGAATAATATCTTATCAGAAATTTGGGAGATTGAAAGTGTTCTGAAGCGCAGTCTATGTTTTTGTTAGACAACTTGTAAATAAAATATCAATTAAAATTCATCATCAACAGTACATCAAATTACTACTAATGCTAAATTAATATTTTAATGAATATATTATCTGTTTAAAAATGTCGTTCAAGTCTTATGTCATCGAATTGTTTCGAGTGGCTGAACCGAAACGTGATTTCTTTATCAAGTACTCGGGTATGTAGAGCAGAGAATATGTTTCGTCAGAGTGTCGTCCGAGTAAAAAGGAAACGCGACTAAAATAATAGGCAGCGGGTGCGAGGCCAGGTGACGTAATGGCGCTAAAGCGGCGAGGAGGTTTGCGCGCATATTTCACGTTTATACACCCCGTATCTGCTATATAGCTGCGCGCGCGCAGTTGATCATCTTCGGTGCGCGCACGAACCGCCGGGAGCGGCTACCTACCTATATAGGTACATACTCGCGCATGCACGCGAGTACCTATATACACCGAAGCGCGGTAGCACACACAGATAGCCCCGCACACAGGCCAAAGAGCAAGCTGTTTGTCGGCAAGATGGCGCCTGTTCTAAATTCAAAACAAGGCGCTACTTAGCATATACACATCCCCGGCCGGGCAAGCCGCGCAGCGCACGCTATGACATTCGCAATTCAAATGGTACATTTCTATTACCGTTTCGCCCGCGAGGGTAATCGATTGAATGACCCGGCCGGTGCGCGGATAGCCGACCGCGGGAGAGGTACCCAAAGAGCGAGACAGAGAGGCAGAGAGAAAGAGACGAAGAGAATTAAAAAGAGAAAGAGAGCCACACGGACACGCGCGCGCTCAGCAGCAGCAGCAGCTGATGTAGTAGCCGCAGCTCTTGTAAAGGATCCGCGAGTAGCTGCCGCCGAGTTGGACTCTGATGAGCTCTCGGAAATTATTTCCATTGTTCATGAGTGCACGCGCAGGCGCATACTTACGCTGGGAGATGCTTGAATTGTGCGACCTCTGCGACTGTTTTTCTTCTTCTCTCCCCTTTTTTATCTTTGCCTGCCTTCTCTCGGCGCTTTTCATGCAATCACGCGCCTGCAATCAATCAAACCTGCTACAATGAGCTCACCTAAGATCGAGAGCCGAGTAAATTCACGGATATTCAGTAGTTCTTGGGAATCTACGGACGAAGGATTTGCCTCTTTTGCCGATTTGTTAGATAAACTTTTCATTGTAGAAGAAAGACATACAAGGAAGTGTGCGAGTATTGTTTTTATCTTTCTATTTTATAAATCTATGAGATTTTTGTTATACAAATTCTTTTCACTTTTTCCACTGGATCAAAAATTGATTTTTTGTTATTGTAACTGTTTTTGTTTAGTTAATTTAAAAGTAAGGACAAAATCAACATTAAGTAAACTTAAAATAAATATAACAATTACAGTAAATTGCAGTAAAAAATGTAATTGGTTAACGTAACTATTTCCCGTTCGACTGTCTTATTATATTGAATAATACGGGCATGTTCTTTTGAATCGTTAACGTATTATTTATTTTCAGATAAATGCATTTGTAACTATTTGCTATAAAATATACGTTATGTAATATTATATCGAATTGAAGTATACTAAAGGTTTCTATAGGTTAGTAATGTGATGCTGGATTTGCGATAAAATATGGTATCAAAGTTGTCATTATATTTACAGTAACTTTTAGATTTATAATTGACAATATTTTATTCTAATTGCGTGATGAATGTAAATATAGTAATAATAATAACTTACATTTATACTAGAAAATTGACATTGCAAGTCATTCAATTTTGTTAAAATTAACTTGTCTTTTTAAGATTTAGCATTGTAATAGGAATGTATGTTCTTATTTATTTTTTTCCTAATATGGTTTTGATATGTATACTCTATTTAAAAGAATCGTGAACTTGAGAGACATCTACAGAGATAGTATGCACTATTAAGGTCTCTATAACTTGGTAAGCTTTATGATCTCTTGTGCCGGCAGCAGATATTATGAAATCTTATCAACTGTAGCTTATTCGTTTTAAAATGTTTTGATGAAATATTATTATTGACGAAAGGTATTTGGTATTTTCTATCGATAAAATTAATATATAATAGTGGGTAAAGATTATATAAAAATATAATTGTTTATTATAAATATATTATTGTTATAACAATATATTTATTTTTCAAATAAATATAACTATATATGACCAGTTAATTTTAATATACTAAAGTTATTCTGTAAAGTATTTTGTAACGTCAAATGGTAATAAGGTGAGCGATATCACCTGCGCGCCACTGTTGTACAAGTAGCTACCGTCGATAAAGTAACTTTCTATATATTAGAGATATGGTTCGCATTAGCATTTCAAAATAGATCTTGCGTTTTTAAATATTTTATTCATACGTTTGCAATAAATATAACAACATAAGACTAAATAAATTTATTTTATTAATAAAATTAATATTTATGTAAGTATTGGTTTTTTTATATTGGTTTTTGTATTTGTTATCCTTAGTTATGAAGTTGTACTGTTTCTATATATATATTAGTATGTACGAGTATTCTGTTTGTTTTCAAATATCAATAGAAGTTATATTCAATCTGCACATTATAGAAGCTTAGTTCATGTTTGTTTATTCTGTTGACTAACCAAAAATGTCAAAAATGTAGTAAGTTTGCTTTATCAAACTTAAAGTTTTTTATAAACCAAGACAAGTAGTTTTATAAATCGACAAAATGATACCATCTCGAGGAGTCGAACAAAATTTCATAGATGATTTTCGAGATTTCTGCAAATTTATGAATGGTACGATAAAGAATTCATTGTTATAGCATACAATAATAGAAAACATGAAAAATAAAAACTTATTTACTTACTGAACTTTTTTACATTTAAAATACATGCATTAATTAGCTATCAAGACTGACTTAGAGAAAACCGTTACGTTTGATATTGATCGAGACATTTACAAAAAATACTTAGCAAATAACAATTTAATAACACAAAATCTTGGAAATTTTGATATTCTTCTCAAAGTTGAAGATATAATCAAGGAATGGATGAAATTAATGGAAAAAGTAAAAACTTAATTTATAATTGGAATAAAAATAATTAAATACATTCGATTTTACCCTTTATTTGATAGGAATTAGTTGCAAGCCAGCAATTACGAAGAGAAACGGAAATAATTGGTCCGTCGGCGGAATTAGGATATTGGAGAAAAATTCTTACTCGATTTTCTGCTTTAGGTGATCAGATAAGGTCACCATACGTTCAAGCACACTTGGAATATTTGGATGTATCCAAGTCAAAATTATTCAAAGTGAGGAA
Source organism: Torymus sinensis (assembly GCA_030522985.1). Taxonomy (NCBI): domain Eukaryota; kingdom Metazoa; phylum Arthropoda; class Insecta; order Hymenoptera; family Torymidae; genus Torymus; species Torymus sinensis. Next base: position 25,754 of record JAPYZP010000101.1, on the reverse strand, counting down.
GTCAGATGTTTCGAAGCAAAAGCATCACCCAAAAGAAAACATAAATAATTATTTATATAAGCGTTACTTTTGTGAACATTTATTAATTGATACTATTTCTTATTATTCTTCTGTAATATTAAATAAAATTGTCTGCTGTAATATAGCAATGGACGAGATTGGAAGATCATGTAACAGCTGTAGAAATACTAGCGCAAGATAATGTGAAGTATTTATACGTGTTGGAAAAATTCACTTATCCATTATACAGATTTAATCCAACAAAACTCGATCAATACTTACCTTCACTTATGTATGCTTTACAAATGATTTTTGCCACGTCTCGATTTTTCAACACAAAAGGCATGGTGACTGCTGTATTTGTTAAGGTATGTTAATAATAAAAATCTATCAACTCTGATATGTGAAATTGTTAAAATTATAATAAACAAAGTATTATTTGCATTTAGATTACAAACCAATTGATTTTATCATGCAAATCATATTTGACGAATGATTATAAAGATTCAATATGGGAGGTACCGAGATCTGAAATGGTAACGAAAATGAAGGTATATAATATGTTTCGAAAGTATTAAATGTATGGCTAGTTAAATGGATTATAAATATACTTCTATAAAGTTAGAAAAATGTGTAGTTTAATAATGTTTTCATGTAATTTTAATAATGTTTTCATGTAATTTTAATAATTCTATTAAATTAGGATTGTATTCAACTTAACGAATCGTATTACAAATACTATACTGATTTGAAAGAAAAAACAAAGGACAATGAAGATGAAAAAACTTTTGAAGTATCAAAAGTACATGTTTTTGGAAAATTTAATAATTTTAAAACCAGATTAATAAAAGTACGACTATTTTTTATTATAATGTTTGATTGACGTATATCGGAATATGTAAGAAAACAATTTTCAGCTGATTGACATCTTAGAAACAACGACAACTTATTCAATTTTGCACAGTTCAACGATAGAAGGAATTGTTGTGTTTGCTCGGAAATTCACGTCGTTTTACGAAAAAATTATTTCTCAAAAATACGATCCGTTGGATTTCAGGAAAACAGACTTCGATCCTGATTACGAGGAATTTAAAAGCAATGTAATAGAAACAGAACTCGAACTACGAAAATTCTTTTTCGAATCTGTTTCGAATCTGCAGCAAATTCAACAAACTCTTACTATGATAAATAGGTGAATTTTAATTTAACAACATATAAACTGTGTATTTTATAGACAAACATATAATGAAAAAACGTGGGTTGGTCTGTGGGTATGTGCCCACGTGTGTGTATATCTAGTTTATGAAAACTCATTTTATCATATATATATACTGGATAAAATATATAAAAGTAAAGAAATGAGTATGATAATTAATTTCTAAAGATTTCAGAAACTGAATTTTAAACAACTGTGGATAGATCGGAAGTACCTAGAGTTATCAAAAATGTTTGAAACTGAAATCGAGGATGTTCGTGATAGATATAATGAAGACAGATCTAATCCACCTATTCCGAGAAACATGCCGCAGATATCTGGTAGAATTCTGTGGATACGACAACTTCTGCGACGCATAGAATCGCCCATGGAAATATATAAAACCCGACCTAGAGTTATAGCACATGAAAGAATGCAAAAGTGTATTAAAATGTATAATGCTTTGATGGCAGTATTCGTTCATTATGAAATGTTGTACCATAAAGCATGGTTTGAATCAACTGAAATCGTGAGTTATACTTATATTTTTAATTAAAAGTTTAAAGTTGAAAATTTTTACATTAAAATTATTATTTTAAGGTACGACGTGCATTAACATCTCCGCTACTTGTAAGAAATCCACAGACTAATAAATATGTTGTAAATTTTGATCCTTATGTAATAGAAGTAGTTAGAGAAACTGAGTACATCTTAAAGTTTGGTTTGGACGTACCGGATTTCATTAAAATTATATATTTTCACAAAAATAATTTATCGCTGCACTTTGAAACAATTAAAGATTTAGTACTCGAAAACAATAAGTTGAGACAATCGATTCCACCATTATTTTTAAAATTAATGAAACCATGTTTGATTGAACTAGAAACAGCCTTTCAACCGTGTTTAGCTACTATAACATGGACTTCATTAGAAATTCACGATGTATGTGAAAATATAAAAAGCACACTTAAAGAAGTAGAAATCTTTATAAAGAAGATTATAGACATGAAAGAGACAAGAATCGACGGGATTTTCGTATCTATAGCGGGTACACAATTGATTCAGTTTTGTGAATATCCTCAATATCCTGAAGATTTTTCAGGCGATATTTCCAAATTTACAAACAAAGTAGGAAATGAGCTTGGTATAAAATCCTCTACTGCTGAGGAAGCAGTAGTTGGTATAATTAATAAATTTGTGGATCTAGTAGATGACCCAAGTGTTGAGAGTATTAAGTACGACTGGATGGATCCTTCAAAAGTTAGTAAGCCAGTTACTTCCCATACGAAATTAACAGAAGATTCATTTGAACTTGGTAATTTACACATATATTTCATATCCCATATATTTTAATCTGCTATAAAGCATTTTAGAAAACAATTTAATTAATAACATTTTTGACAGGTTTTGGAATAATGGAAAAGTCGAGTAAAGTTAATATTAAACACTTGCATAATGATTGCATGGAACTGTTCGCTTATTTTAATCAAAAATTAATGGATGCTTTAGTAAAATGCACTAAGAAGACTCTTGAAACTTTAAAAAAAATGGTCGGTTCATCAAGGTAAAACCGTTTTAAATGAATTAAAAGTTTAATCATTTTTTTTGTAATGTATCATTGAATTTTCCTTACCTATACATATTATGACTGAAATATTGACATGTATTATAACTTTGAAAAATTTTAAGTTTCCTGTTTATTTATTATATATAATATTTTCAATTAATTGAAAATAATTAAATTTTATATTACAGCATTTTATTTAAAAAAGTCACAACCATGGAAGAAGAAAAACTTTTGTTACAAACTGATTTCGTACTGAAAATTCCCAATATTATAATAATTCCATCTTTAGATGAGTTACAACTTCATTTTAATAAAGTAATGGAGAGTTTATTTGTAACTCATAAGACCGTGACAATGTGGGGTCAGAAAAGCAGTAGGAATGAGGAAACTGATACAGGTATTAAAAATAACGTCCATTTGGTTTCATTTAATAACTAGTTATTTCTTAATAGTGCATATTGTACAAAGTAAATTAAAATTATATATTTGAATAGGACTGTCTTTATCAAATTACTATGATTATATTATTGATCATAAAGAAGTCCTTAGAGGAACCATGAGCTTACAAGGAGCGATGTTAGTGTTAAAAGATGATATTGCTCACATCGGAAATGTTAGTTTATTTATACTTTGAATAGTAAAAAAACTATTTGCAAATTCCTTTAGTTTATGTTTATACATAAAATTAATCACATTATTCGTAGATGTATCTGCGGTATTCTTATTTATGGGCGGAAGATAAAGAAGATCAACTAAAAAAATTCATTGAATCTGAGCCATATTTATATGAAATCAAAGAAAAATTTGAGGGATTCGAAAATTTATTTATCGAAATAAATCATCTTCCAGATTACCATACTATTGGTTGTCTTCGTATCAATATGGGTGAGAGTGTGAATAAACATTTTTTGTTTACAATATTTTAGATATACTTTTTATGTTTATATTACTATTTTAGATAAGATAAAATTGGCATTAATGGTTGAAGCAAAATCGTGGAAAACATCTTTAGGTTTAGTTATATCGAATGCATATAAAGAAAAATTGAAAAAAATTTCGGAATATATAGTTATCAAAAACAAAGTATTGATTCGACCAATTAAAGATTTAGAAGATGTAAGACTCGCTATGAAATGTCTCACAGAAGTTCGTCAAGATTTTATACCTATGGATAAAGATTTAATGCAAATAGAGGAGATATACACACTTATGACTAAATTCAAAGTTGATATTTCGAAAGAAGAACAAGACATCGTCGATAGTTTTCGATATAATTTTACAAATATGTTAACAACAGCGAAAGAAGTTCAAGTTAAAGTATGCGAGATGCAAGAGCCGTTGAAAGCTGAACTCATTGCAGGAGTTTCAGCTTTGAAAGTTGAAGTTGCGGTATTTTTCAAAGACTTTGATATACGAGGTCCTATGGTTGAAGGAATTCCAGCAAAAGAAGCCAGTGAAAGGTGAGACTTTATAATTTGAGTTATTTAAATAGCTGTTAAAAGGGTAATTTTTGATAAAAATTACTATTAGTAAAAAAGATTTTAGTGCTATAGCTCTCTTAATTTAATAAAATCTATTAGAATAACGTTTTGTTAAAGCAATTTTTAAATTAATAAATATTTTAGTTAATGGTTTAATTAACATGAATTAAGTAAGATGGGATAGTAATTTTGACGCCGTACTCTATACAATAAATGTTCAGTATCATGAAAATGAGTTTTAAGGTGGTATAGAAATACCGTTCAGATTTTAATAAAACTTAACATACTATTAAATATTGGTCCAAAAGTGATTCAAACAAATTTGTGTGCGGCTAGGGTAAATATGATCAAAGTTATTAGTATTTTCATTATCAGAAATTTAACACGGTGTCTTATGGGAAATCGCTCTTTTCGTAGTTTCAATTATTTTATAAAAATTACCGTTCAGTTTTTGTTGAGAATTTTTGTAGTAAGATATATATTTGAAGAATAAATTTTCAAAAACTCAAAAATTAATAGAAAACAAAAATGTCACATTTAATCTAAAAAAATGAGTCAAATTACCTTCTCCATGGAACTTTTTATTAATAAGCATCTATGCAGCTTGTTTAGCAAAGTTTATTTCATGAATAAACAAGAAATAAAAAGTGAGCTCATTTTTGAATCGCGATGTGGCTACAGTACTACTACCTTAAACAATTTTAGTTATACTTGCTTTAAGATAGTACCTATATATTTTTATTGTAGTTTCGTATAAATTAATAACCGTCATACTACAATATTTTAAATACTATTTTTTCGATCTAAAAAGTTTGAAAACTTTCATTTTTCAGAGTTTTACTATTTCAAGCATGGTTCGACGATTTATGGGATAGATACGAAACTTTTAGTAGCGGAGAAAGTCTTTTTGGTATTGATATTACTGAATATCCAGAATTGCAACAAAGAAAGAGAGAATTGAATTTACTACAAAAATTATATTCTTTGTACTTGCAAGTTATGCACTCAGTGGATGGTTATTACGAAATACCTTGGTCAGAGATCGATACGGACATCATAATTGAAGAGCTAACTGATTTTCAAAATAAGTGAGTTTTTTAAATTATTTTTGCAAAATGTCAACTCAAAGTCAATAATACAAATTGATTCTACATAGATGTCGACGTTTGCCAAGAGCTTTGAGAGAGTGGCCTGCATATATTGACTTGAAGAAGAAAATAGATGATTTTAATGAAACTTGTCCACTTTTAGAACTTATGGCTAATAAAGCAATGAAAGAGCGACACTGGGACAGAATGTCTGAACTCTGCAATTATAAGTTTGACATTGAATCTGAAACTTTCAATTTGTCCAGTGTTATGGAAGCACCTTTATTGCAATATAAAGATGATGTTGAAGTAAAGTCTTAATGAATCAAACATTTTATTGAATTCTTATTAAATTAATATTTAGTTATTATTATCAATTATCACTTTTTACAGGATATATGTATAAGTGCTATTAAAGAAAAAGACATTGAAAGTAAATTAAAGCAAGTAATTGCTGATTGGGCCATAGTTGATTTACAATTCGCTAATTTTAAACAAAGAGGTGAACTTTTATTGAAAGGTTTAGAAACGCAGGAAATAATTTCACAATTAGAAGACAGCCTAATGATTATAAGTTCATTATTAGCTAATCGGTATGTATATTGTTATTTGTTATTATTGCTAATCATTTTTATATTCTGAAATATAATAGTTCATTCATTTTCTCATTGTAGGTACAACGCGCCATTTAAAAGGGATATACAACTTTGGCAGAATAAATTAAATAATACTTCTGAAATATTAGCAAAATGGTTAATTGTACAAAATCTTTGGGCATATCTTGAAGCTGTATTTATTGGCGGCGATATTTCGAAACAATTACCAGCTGAAGCGAAGCGATTCAATGTATTCACAAATCTTAAAAAGTATGTAAAGTTATACTTGATAGATTTTATCTTATTCATATATTGACAGGCCATCGACAAATCATGGGTAAAATTGATGTATCGTGCCCGAGAAAAAGTGAATGCCATAGAAACCTGTACAGGCGATGAGACTATGATACAATTCCTTCCTCATTTATTAGAACAACTGGAATCTTGTCAGAAGTCACTTAGCGGGTAACAATTCTTCAAACATAACATTTTACTCAGATTTTTTTACTATAAATTTTATTATATTTATATGTAAATTAATTTACAGCTATCTAGAAACGAAGAGAACAATTTTCCCAAGATTTTGTTTTATATCGGACCCAACTTTATTAGAAATTTTGGGTCAAGCTGCTGATTGCCATACGATTATAAATTATTTAGATGGATTTTTCGACAATATTGCTAAAGTAAGTCCATAACATATAAATGTATGAATGTTTAACAATAAAATTATACATTTTGTTTTATTTTAGTTGGACTTCGCGGAAAAAGAATATGATAAAATTATTGCAATGTATTCGCGTGAAAAAGAAAAAATTGTTCTTGAAAAACCCGTAAACTGCACTGGTGGAGTTGAAAATTGGCTTAATTCATTATTAAAAATGCACTGTCAATCACTTGGAGCCTATATTTCTCAAGGCCTTCAAACTTTATCAGACCCCGAGACAGATATTTTAGCGCTTATAGATAGTTCAGTTCTACAAGTAAATTACTCTTATAATTGATTAAAAATATCTATAAAGATATTTCATTACATTTTACTATTATATAATTATTTTGTATAGGTTGGTTTATTAGCCATTCAAGTCATTTGGACTCGACAGTCAGAAATAGCATTAGTAACTGCTAAAAACGATAGAACTATAATGAGAAGAACAAATCAATGGTTCCTTGATCTTTTGATTAGATTAATAGAAGTTACTGTTAAAGATTTAACAGGTTATATGAGGCTAAAATACGAAGCTTTGATTACTATACATGTTCATCAGAGGTAATTTATTAAAAAGTCTAGCATTTAACTTTATATTATGTATTTTCTATATTTATATATGTATATATTATAGAGATATTTTCGATGATTTATGTCGACTTCGAATAAAAAATGTCCACGATTTCGAATGGTTAAAACAAGCTCGCTTTTATTACGATGATGAAATGGAGAGTGTACCTATCAAAATTACCGATGTCCTCTTCATTTACCAAAATGAATTTTTAGGCTGCACAGATCGACTTGTCGTTACACCACTAACTGACAGATGTTATATAACATTAGCTCAAGCAGTTGGTAAGTTCTTTATTATATATGTGTATTTATGTATTTATTTATGTATTTATTATATATGAGTATTATATATGCATTATATTTATTTTAATTGTTCTAATTATAACCTAATTTATTAATTTACTCGATTCGATTTTTTATAAAATATCATTTAATAATGGCACATTATAGGAATGAATTTCGGAGGTGCACCTGCTGGCCCTGCAGGAACTGGTAAAACGGAAACCGTTAAAGATATGGGAAAAGCTTTAGGAAAGTACGTTGTTGTATTCAATTGCTCTGACCAAATGGATTTCCGGGGATTAGGTAGAATTTTCAAGGTATTGTACAGGCTTGTGCGTTTAAGAATTGTTTTATAGCATAAATTAATTTTAATTTGCTGTTATCAGGGCTTAGCACAATCAGGAACTTGGGGTTGCTTCGACGAGTTTAATCGCATCGAATTACCGGTTCTTTCTGTCGCAGCTCAGCAAATTGCAATTGTTCTAAACGCAAGAAAAGAAAGAAAATCTTCTTTCTTGTTTAGGTTACAAATCTAAAAGTATTTTAATAACAAACTGATAAATTATGTATTTTTTATATACGGTATTTTAATATTATCTTAGCGACGGAGAAACTTATTCTATTGATTATGAATTGGGGCTGTTTATTACTATGAACCCTGGATACGCTGGTCGACAAGAGTTACCAGAAAATTTAAAAATTATGTTCCGCAGTGTCGCTATGATGGTCCCAGACAGACAAGTAATGCTTTTAATTTTGACTCTTGTTAAACGTCCGTCAGTTGTAGAGTACATTGTTTGAGAGTAGTAATATTTCAATATTTTGGTTTTATTTTTGTCTTTTGACTATCGAAACTGTATCTACTAATATATAGATATACCTTCAATACAGGAATCTGACGGACGAAAAGCAAAGGCGTTTAATTTTACATATCTAAAAATAAGTTTTACATATGTAATAGATTATGTTTTGACTATGTTTTCATATGTGTGTGTGCGGAAGTATGTGTGCGTGTGTGTCTATGAAATTAGAAGGAAAAAAGAAAGTGGAAAATTTCTCACTTTTTCAAGATTTATAAGTAATACATAACTATATTTCAATTTTATAAATGTGCTGATATTTATTACATTTCATTTCATAGATCATCATGCGTGTAAAGTTAGCGGCTTGCGGCTTCAAAGAAAATATAATATTGTCACGAAAGTTTTTCACGCTTTATAAACTTTGTGAAGAGCAATTAAGTAAGCAAGTTCACTATGACTTTGGCTTGCGAAATATATTATCTTGTCTTAGAACACTCGGCGCTCAAAAACGTGCACATCCTGGAGAATCTGAAGAAACTACGCTAATGAGAGTATTAAGGTGATCTTATTAGATACCATGTGTTGTAAAAACCAAATTATTATGGTATAAAATTTTATACATTTTTGTTAGTTATTTGGCTAGTATTCATACACGCGTATTTAAAATTATTATAAAAATGTTGATTTTTAAATGTCTATTCTTTATTTTATCACTTAAAATTTAAATTATTTAAATAAAAATCATCATGTTTTAGAGATATGAATCTATCAAAATTAGTTGACGAGGATGAACCCCTATTTCTATCTCTTATTGATGATATGTTTCCTGGTATTAAATTGACAACTCAAACATACAAAGATTTACAACGAGCTATTGCAAATGCAACTGTTGCCCTTGGTGTTGTAAATCATCCCGAATGGAACTTGAAAACAATTCAGGTAAAAACTTTTCTTTTAGTTTCTAATATTATGATTGATAAGTTTATTAATTCATGAATAGGCTTGTATGTTGTCAAATATATTTTTATCCTGTTTACTAGCTGTATGAAACTTCCCTTGTCCGACATGGATTGATGGTTCTTGGTCCCACTGGTTCTGGTAAGACGCGATGTATGTGGACTCTTATGAGAGCACTGACAGAATTAGGAATGCCGCACAAGGAAGTTCGTATGAATCCTAAGGTTTGTGAACTATTATACCTTTCATACATTTATTTTACAGATATAACCTTATAAAATACTATTTTCTGGCTTAAAATATGTACACAGGATAAAATATAATTTTTTCATTATTAATTTTTAAGGCTATTACGGCAGCGCAAATGTTTGGTCGACTTGATGTAGCAACAAATGATTGGACTGATGGAATATTTTCAACTTTATGGCGCAGATCAACTCAAATAAAGAAGACTGACTGTTTATGGATCGTTTTAGACGGTCCAGTAGATGCTGTTTGGATAGAAAATTTAAATTCGGTTTTAGATGATAACAAGACACTAACATTGGCTAATGGTGATAGGATAATAATGGCACCGAACAGTAAGCTCGTATTTGAGCCCGATAATGTCGACAACGCGTCTCCTGCAACAGTATCCCGTATGGGAATGGTATTTTTTAGTGCCTCAGTATTAAAGTGGAAAGCTATTCTTGAGGTTTGTCCTATTCATTAATGTCAATTATTTATTCAGTTTAAGATATTTTTACTATAAATACTTATTCCTAAGATTTGTATTATTTATATTTTATAATTATGAAAAATATTTTCATATAAAACTTTATAATATATAATAATGTTTAAATATTTTATCTTTTTAGGGTTGGCTCAAAACTAGACCTACAAATCAAGTACAAGCTTTAAGAGAGCTATTTGATAGAATTTATGATGATGCACATGAATTTTTACAATCTAAACTTGTAACAAAAATGTATCTTTATGAATCGATGTATATAAGACAAGCGATTGATTTATTAGAAGGTTTATTAAGTGATGATACAAATGGTAATTAATTTATTACCTTATAGTTTTTTGTAATTATCTCGTACTTTATGATATAATTTTCATTTTAATATAAAAAATAAATTTGATTTTGTTGTAGGTACACTGCCATTTCCTCACATTGAGAAATTTTTCTTGTTCGCTTTAATGTGGAGTCTTGGTGCAGTTCTTGAACTTGACGGACGTGCAGCACTTCAAGAGTTTCTGACACATCACCCGTCAAAATGCAACTGGCCAAAATGTCATGTAAGAAAATTATAACAAATACAATTGTGTACGAAATTATTTCTTTAAAAACTTTTGTTTTATTACAGGACGATGAAACTATTTTTGAGTTCTTAGTCTCAGAATCCGGCGATTGGTTGCACTGGAATCATAAAGTTCCTCAGTTTATATACCCTTCTGATAGAGTCTTGGAATATTATTCAATATTAGTTCCGAATATTGATAATACCCGAACTTTATACCTCATTGATTTAATTGCTAAACAAGAAAAAGCGGTACTTTTAATAGGTATTTTTAAATAGTTAACATAATATTTTAATCTTTACACAACGTCAACCTAAGTATTAAAAACGATTTTCTTAATAAATTTTATAGGTGAACAAGGAACAGCGAAAACAGTTATGATAAAAAGTTATATGTCTCGACACAATCCAGAATATCATTTAAATAAATCGTTTAATTTTTCATCTGCTTCAACACCTAATATGGTTCAGGTAATTATATTTTTTTTCAAAATACACTACTTTAAAATTAATTCTTAACTTTTTTTGTATTAATTAACAGCGGGTTTTTGAAAGCTACGTAGAGAAACGTGTAGGTACTACATTCGGACCTCCTAACGGCAGAAAAATGAGTGTGTTTATTGATGATATAAACATGCCTGTGATTAATGAATGGGGTGATCAAGTAACGAATGAAATTGTGCGGCAAATCATGGAATATAAAGGCTTTTATTCTCTGGATAAGCCTGGAGACTTTGTAACGTTACAAGATATAATGCTACTTGCCGCAATGATTCACCCCGGAGGTGGCAGAAATGATATTCCACCGAGATTGAAAAGGCAGTTTAATATATTTAATTGTACCTTACCTTCAAATAAATCAATGGATACCATATTTAGTAAGATTTTGAAAAATATTCATTAAATGTTATTTTGATATTTTTAAACTTCAAGTAGTCAACAGAATTTTGTTTAATGAAGTTAGAGATGTTTATTTTGAAATTATAAAAGCGTTGTGCATTTTTAGAATCTATTGGTGAAGGATATTTTTGCATTGAAAGATTTTCCGAAGTTATTGTGGATTTTGTACCTAAATTGATTCCTTTAATAAGGAAAGTATGGCAACAAACTAAAATAAAGATTTTACCAACTCCTGCTAAATTCCACTATGTTTTTAATCTGCGCGACGTATCGCGTATATGGGAAGGAATATTAAGAATCGAAAACGAAGAATGTAAATCTCCGAAAACTTTATTAAAACTTTGGGAACATGAATGTACTCGAGTTATTGCTGACAGGTTCATTTAATTATCTATATTAAAAATTTACATTGTTAAAATAATTTTTTTATCAAAACATTACTAATAGTAAATTTAATTCAAGATTTATAGATTTTACTGATAAAAAATGGTTTACAAATATGCTACATGAAACAGCTCAAAAAGAACTTGGGCCTGATTTAAAATATTATGATCCAACGGAAACATATTTCGTTAACTTTTTGCGAGAACCTCCAGAGCCTACTGGTGACGAACCAGAAGATTTTGTACTCGAACCACCAAAAATTTATGAAGAAATTCCAAGGTATTCAAAATTACAATATGAATATTATTTACAATATTATTTGCGGCTCGATTTATTATTCTAATAAAATATGTTTTTATAGTTACGAATTTGTTATAACAAAAGTAAAGGCTTTTATGGATCTATTTAACGAGTACATTCGGGGAATACATCTTGATTTGGTATTCTTTCACGATGCCCTTGTGCACTTGATACGCATATCTAGAATACTTGGAGTGCCGCGAGGAAATGCCATGTTGGTCGGCATTGGGGGATCAGGAAAACAATCTTTAACTCGTCTCGCTTCTTTTATAGCGGGATTCAGTTTCTTCCAAATAACATTAACTAGGTAAATTTGTTTTAATTAATTAAATAAATTAAGAAGAGTCAAAATTCTTATTTCTTATAGGAGTTACAATGCACAAAATTTAATGGAGGATTTACGGAAGTTATATCGAGACGCTGGAGCAGGAAGTAGAGGACTCACATTTATTCTCACTGATAATGAAATAAAGGAGGAAGGTTTTCTCGAATTTATTAATAATATTTTAAGTGTTGGCGAAGTAGCAAATCTTTTTGCAAAAGACGAACTTGATGAAATATTATCAAATATCGTTCCTTTAATGAAGAAAGAGGATCCAAGAAAGCCCCCTACACCAGATAACCTTTACGATTTCTTCATATCAAGAGCAAGAAATAATTTACACATTGCTCTATGCTTTTCACCGGTTAGTTTTAATTATATAAAGAATTATAAGATACATAACAATGTAACCATTTTTATATTTTAAATTATATACGTAAATTATTTACAGGTGGGTGAAAAATTCCGATCTAGATCTTTAAAGTTCCCTGGTTTAATATCCGGTTGTACTATGAACTGGTTTTTCCGATGGCCTAAAGACGCATTATGCGCTGTTAGCGAGCACTTCCTTGGTAAATACGAGCTCATGTGCGGAGCTGACATAAAAAGTCAAGTAATTGAAGTCATGGGCGATATACAAGATAACGTGAACGATGCATGCACTGAGTATTACAATAGATTCCGTCGACAGTGCTACGTTACGCCTAAATCATTTCTCTCTTTTATCGAGGCCTACAAAACTGTTTACCAACAAAATGTAGAGGATATTAAAGTATTAGCCTTCCGAATGAGTAATGGCTTAAATAAATTAATTGATGCCGCAGCTCAAGTTGATGATTTGCGAAAAGTTTTAGTGAAAAATCAGGAAGACATAGCGGTAAAAAATGTGCAAGTAGAAGCAGTAAGTTCATGATTTAAGATTGATAATAATTTTATGTAACATTATATTACATATCGATTTCTTCATAACCCATTGATAAATATTATTTATTTGTCGTATATCATATATTTTTTGATACAGTATGTATAAAATACAATTTTTCACCATACTCTGGTCAGATGTGCCACTTACGCTCTCGGCTCAAAAACGCGAATGTGGTATTTTCGGCCCGGGTATGGTGAAAAATAGTATACGCTCCACGGGAGTAAAATCGGCTAGCCCATATCTCGAGTTTGCCATTTACACGAGATATGGGTTGTCCAAGTTTTTTCCTCTCTAGGTGCGTAATATACTATTACACATTCTGTAAATTTTTAAAATCGCTTTTACACTCCCTGTATCGAAAAATATCGTTTGATACACGTGCAAAAGATGATTCTACACTCGTGTGATTGTCGCCCAAGCGAAACGAGACCTCACACTCGTGCTAGAATCAACATTTTCGCACTTCTATCGAAATATATATACATATTTATATTTCTTTATTAAATTATTGCAAGTCAAACAATGTCATGTAAAACATAATTAAAGGTTCCTAAGTTAATTTTTAATTCCTTGAATATTAGATATCTCATTTTGATTATTAATAATTTTGCTGAGGCAATAAAAGTAAAAATAAAAATAAGTAAGAATTATTCAATAAGTCGTCGAATGCAGGCAAACAAAGGCTATTTTTTTCAAAGTGCTGAAAAAGATGAGGTGCAATTTCACGATAGCGTTGGAAAAATACGAATTATATTGAGTTATAATAGTAGTTTTCGCAACAAGTGCGTAAAGTACGACTTTAGACACCGGTAGCGATCCAATACACGAGTGGCCAGCGCAGTCGGCCACGAGTGATATTCGATTACTACGAGTGGGTAAATTGTACGCACGCATTGCGAATATTGCTTTTTAATATCGTATAGGTAAGTACTACTTATACCTTACGCATTGTGCGGAAATAGCTTTACGCACACTATATGTAAAAGCGCCACTTTACGCACTGAAAACAATGTGTAAAGTAGGTACTTTACGCATACTATATCAAAAAGAATTGTTAAATATTAGAAAAATTATTTAACAGAAAAATAATCATCTTATTTAAAAACTTAAGCAATTATTAATTTAATAATAACTAATTATCAATTACTAATTTCAAGCAATTATTTATGCCATTTTGAAAGTGATTAAATAATTTAAGTCCATTCAACCTCGACAATGAAAAAATATTGTCTCTGAAATAGCACCGTTTGCGGTTCATAATAAAAATCGCAAGTTTTCCAACGCTTTTGAAAAATAAAACTTTCTTTTATGCGCAAAATGTCGATAAAATTATTTGTGATTATTGTTTTCATTCAAATCATAAAAGTTCAAACATTGTTTTTGAAAAATAATACGAATCACGTATGACTTGTACAGTAAAGTCTTTGTTAATTTCATTATGTACCATAAGTTTTTGCACATTTAAAAAAAAACAATACAATTTCTTGTAGATTCTTGTCACTGTTAACGAAAAACGAGAAGAAGCAGAGATCGTAAAAGCAAAAGTACAACAATCTAAAGATGAAGCGGAAGTTTTATTAAAAATAATTTCAAAAGAAAAGGCCGTAGCCGAAAAAAGGTTGAAAGCTGCTGAACCAGCACTTTTAGAAGCAGAAGCAGCGTTACAGGTAGATACAATACTAAAAGTAAAACAGTGAAAAATATAAGAAAATTATGTTATTATTGATTTGTGAAATGTATCAATGTTTCTTTTTTGTACGTGATGAAAATGAATATACACAACGTATAATACCATGTTTTTGCATGTAGACTATTAAAGCAACTGATATTGCTACAGTACGAAAATTGGCAAAACCGCCTTATTTAATTACCCTTATTATGGATTGTGTACTTATTTTGTTCGGAAGAAAATTGGAACTCGTGAAACCGGATCCTGATAGACAATTTGTTCAGTCATCTTGGAGTGAAGCATTAAAAGTATGTTTATATGTGTTCAGCAACTATTTATAGACAAGTAACCATTTATTTATCTTTTTCTAGGTCATGGCTGACACAAGATTTCTTTTTAATTTGCAAAATTTTCCAAAAGATAACATTAATGCTGAAACTGTTGATCTGATGATGCCTTATTTAAATTATCATTTATATACTTTTGAAGCAGCAAAAACTGCTTGTGGCAATGTTGCTGGATTAATACAATGGACTATTTCTATGGTGACGTTTTATAGCATAAATAAGGATGTTCTCCCTTTGAAAGTAAGTCAGAAAACTAAAAACTTAAGAACATTTATAATACCTTAAATTTCGATTTTAGGCCAATTTAGCAATTCAGCAAGGAAAGCATGACAAAGCGAACAGAAAATTGCAAGCTGCGGAAGGGCTTTTGAAAGCTAAAGATGAGGATTTGAGGCAAGTTCAAAATGAATTCGATGCCGTAATGAATGAAAGACAAGTAAGTGTTGGGCACGTTAAAGTTTGATATTATTAAAATAAATATATTTATTATACATAACTTAAGTAATTTTTAAACTATAGTTGATATGAAATTGTGAATATAATCAATTATAAACTATTCGCTTATTATTGTTTAGCAAGTTGTTGACTTAGCAAATATGTGTCAAGCAAAAATGGACACTGCTAGAGCTATGATAGATGGTTTATCAGGAGAACGATCACGTTGGACAGATCAGCTTGCAACGTTCAAGTCGGAAATTGAACGATTAGTTGGCGATGTACTAATATTAACCGGTTTTCTTTCCTACTCAGGACCATTTAATCAAGAATTTCGAGTATATTTACAAAAAATGTGGTCTCAATATATTCAACGAAGAAAAATACCTATTTCGCTCAACGTTAATACTATCGATGCCTTGACTGATACAGCTACGGTATAACAAATTAATTTCAATTACATCATTATTGCATTTCACGTCGATATATCCCTGTATAATTAATTACATTAGACTGGGGAATGGAACTTACAAGGGCTACCAAATGATGAACTCTCTATTCAAAATGGAATTATTGTTACAAAAGCTTCGCGGTATCCATTACTCATTGACCCTCAATTGCAAGGGAAAACATGGATTATTAATAAAGAAAAAGAATTTGAATTACAGGTAATTTGAAGCATAATTGATTATCACTTATAATATATTGTCATGATTTTGTTCGTATAAAAATTCAACCAAAGCAATTAATCTAATTTATTGTAAATATATATTTACATTCAAACACGTTTTTCAGCTTACATTACTTTCGCATAAATACTTTAGAAATCATTTAGAAGATTGCGTTTCAATGGGGAAGCCCTTATTAATTCAAGATGTTGGTGAAGAATTAGATCCAGTATTAGATAATTTATTAGAAAAAAATTTAATAAAAATTGGTACATCGTGGAAGGTATTTTATTTGACATTTTATTTAATATAAATGGAAGTTGCGAAAAGGTATATATATATAATGTAACTCAAGTGACGATATGTTATAAATTGTTGTTTAGGTTAAACTTGGGGATAAGGAAGTTGATATCCACAAGGACTTTAGACTTTACATAACGACGAAACTACCAAACCCTTCGTATCCTCCTGAGGTTTTCGCTCGAACTTCAATTATAGACTTTACCGTAACGATGAAAGGCCTGGAAGATCAGCTTTTAGGAAGAGTAATTCTAACTGAAAAGAAAGAGCTCGAAACCGAAAGAACTCATTTGATTGCTGATGTTACTGCAAATAAAAGAAAAATTAAAGAATTGGAGACTAATTTGCTCCACAAATTAACTACTGTGCAGGTTGTAAAACAAAATTGTCTAATGTGAATTTTTATTATACAAACAAAAATTTATAACAAAATTTTTGATAAATATTTGTTATACTCAGGGTCCTTTAATTGAAGATTTGGAGTTAATGTCTGTATTAAATAATACTAAGCAAACAGCCGGAGAAGTTAATGAGAAATTGAATAATGCTAGAGAGACTGAGATAAAAATTAATACTGCTCGAGAGGAGTTTCGACCAGTTGCTACACGCGGTAGTGTATTGTACTTTTTAGTATGTGACATGGCTCATGTTAATAGTATGTATCAGACATCGTTAGCTCAATTTTTAGAAAGATTTGATGTTTCTATGGAAAGGTAAATGCGTTACTGATTCATTTTATTAGTTATATAATGATTTATTTTATTACTTTTTACTTAATTCATAGCTCTACTGACAATGTATATTCACTTTTAACGAGTTTTTAAGTTTTAAGTTTATATTTATATTTTACAACATTTAGATCTGACAAGAGTCCACTGAACCAAAAAAGAATTAATAACATCATTGAATATCTCACCTATGAGATATTTAGGTACAAAGCACGTGGCTTATATGAAATTCATAAGTTTATGTTCGGTCTTTTGATGACATTAAAAATAGACCTCGAGCGAGGAGTTATTACACACGAAGAATTCCAGTATTTCATCAAAGGCGGAGCAGCTCTTGATCTGAACGACGTTGAGCCGAAACCTCCCAATTGCAAGTGGATCACCGACATAGTCTGGCTAAATCTGGTCGCTCTATCATCACTGACTAGATTCCAGAACATATTATCGCAGGTGACTTCTTCCGATAAATCCTGGAAAAGTTGGTTCGATAAGGAAGCCCCGGAAGAAGAAGTAATCCCAGACAGTTATAACACGTTAGACACATTCCGTCGTCTTTTACTGATAAGGTACTTTAAATATATAGAATTTTTGAATATATTTTAACACGATCGCGTTAAACAAAAAATTTTTTTTAGTTTATTTTTTTTTTTTTACTTTTTGTGTATAAGTTAAGACTATATTAAATGTTCTAAAAAACAATGAATAATTTAATAGAGCTTGGTGCATGGATAGAGCTCTATCACAATCGAAAAAGTATATTGCAAGCTCTCTTGGTCAAAAGTTCGCAGAACCCGTAATTGCACTTTTAGACTTACTGATTACAGAATCTAGACCTAATACACCTATGGTCGGTTTTTTGAGTATGGGCTCCGATCCAACACCGAGCATCGAACAGCTCGCTAAAAAGATGGAAATCATGTGCAAAAGTATTTCAATGGGCCAAGGCCAAGAAATTCATGCGAGAAAATTAATTAATAGCGCAAAAAATGACGTATGTACAGATATGTTTATATATTAAATATTTATGTTTCGAAATTTTAAAATAATATTATTTTTATAGGGATATTGGGTACTTTTTCAAAATTGTCACTTGGGCTTGGAATACATGTCGGAGCTCGTTAACTATATTTTAGAAATGGAGAAACCACATCCTAATTTCCGTATTTGGGTTACAACTGAGCCACATAACGATTTTCCTATTTCCTTATTACAAATGTCACTAAAGTTCACATCTGAACCTCCTCAAGGTGATATTATTATTTAGTTCTTTTCCATCTTTAATTTCAATTGTTCCATTTTTTTTATTAGTTCTTAGATGAAATTCGAAATCACATATATTTGTAATAAATTGCAGGCATCAAAGCGGGTCTTTTTACAACGTATAGCAGCATGAATCCAATAATGCTCGATCAATGCGACGCATCACAATATATTCCGTTAATTTATACAATTTCGTTTTTGCATACTGTTGTTCAAGAACGGCGAAAGTTTGGCCCGCTTGGTTGGAATATTCCATATGAATTTAATTCCGCTGATTGGCTTGCTTCGTGCTTGTTCATCAACAATCATTTGAGTGATTATGACGTAAAGCAAGGAATCAGTTGGCCTACCGTTCGGTATACTATTTATTTATTGATTATTATTATTATTTTTATTAAACAACATAAGAAAATTCTTTTAGTAAATTTTTTAAAACAATTTTTTAATTTTTAAATAATACCGAAAAAAAATGTTATATTATTAGATATATTACATTTTTTTCATTGTTAGCTACATGATTGGAGAAGTGCAGTATGGAGGACGAGTGACGGATGATTATGATAAAAGATTATTGAATACATTTTCAAAAGTGTGGCTGTCTGATGCTTTATTCGATGATAGTTTTGCCTTTTATAAAGGGTATCCAGTGTATAACTATAAACAAATGTCTGATTATATCGCAAAAATAGAAGAAATGCCTACAACCGATCCACCTCAAGCTTACGGTCTCCATCCTAATGCAGATATTACGTAAGAATAATAAAAAGTTTTACTCTAAGAAATACGCTGTTGTTAAATTAAAATATTAATTAAAAAATTCTTAGATACCAGAGTAATACTACACAAAGTATTCTCGATACAATAATATCAGTTCAACCAAAAGAAGCTGGAAGCGGCAGTGGTGAGTCAAGAGAGACTATAGTCGGGAGGCAAGCAAAGGATATGTTAGAAAAATTACCAGCCTCTTATGATCCATTTATAATCCGAGAAAGGTTGGTTCAATATATGAATGTGATTGCGTTTAATAATTAAAAATACTTTTTTGGCTAATATTTTGTTTTATTATTAAAATAACATTTTTTATTTTTAAGATTACTCTGAAAAATTTACTTTTTTTTGTCAATTAGGTTACGTATTATGGGTCATACGGATCCGATGAATATATTTTTAAAGCAAGAAGTAAATCGAATACAAGTAGTAATTGAGCTGGTGAGATCGACTTTGAAAAATTTACTTCTAGCCATTGAAGGAGTAATCATTATGAGCGAGGTAATATATTTATTTTTTACAATCCCCTTTACTTTTTTATTTTAAATAAGATAATAATACGGTTTTTGGTTAGCAATTACGAGATGCACTTGATAATATTTATGATGCGAGGATTCCGGAACTTTGGAAGGCAAAATCGTGGGAATCGACAACTCTTGGATTTTGGTTCACAGAATTAATCGAACGGAATCTACAACTTTCTACGTGGTTATTTAATGGAAGGCCTGCTAAGTTCTGGATGACTGGCTTTTTCAACGCACAAGGTTTCATTTGCTGTTTTTATTATCTTTTATAAAATTTTCAATTCAAGTATTTAAAATGATTAGAATTGTAAATTTTCGATATTTTTACTTTTTGCATAAACAATTCAATCTTTTCATTCTAATGAAATTTTAATAATCTATTGTTTTGATTCAGGGTTTTTAACTGCGATGCGACAAGAAGTAACTCGTATGCATAAAGGTTGGGCGCTCGACAATGTAACGCTTCACAATGAGGTCACCAAATTGACTCCAGATGATGTTAAAACTCCTCCGGCTGTATGTCACTACTCTTTAATTATTTCTTATGGCATATAACATTTAAAAATAATAACAATTTTGTATATCTTTCTCATTTAGGAGGGTGTTTATGTTTATGGGTTATATTTGGAAGGTGCGGGATGGGACAGGAAACGAAACCGACTTTGCGAATCAGCTAACAAAGTACTTTACGTTGTTATGCCCGTTATACACATTTTTGCACTGTACAATACTCCTGATAAAAGTCCTAAATTGTACAACGTAAGTATCATTCATAAAGTCAATAAATTGCATTTTTTAACATGAGGGTGTCAAAATGGACGTTTTTGAACCTCGGGTCGCATAAATCGCGTAATATTATTTTATTTCGAGCTCCAAAGCTCGCTCGTGTTCGACTCAAACAGCAAACTCCACACTTAGTCTAAAAACAGCCCACTTTACACTCTTGGTACACACCATACTTATACTATTTTATACAAATTTTGTGGTCACAAAGATTCCGATACTCGCCCTAAGGTAAGAAGTAAATACTTGAAAAATTGCGCCCTGAGGTTCAAAAAATAGTATACGCAACATGAGCACAAGATGATTCTCGCCTTTATTATTACTGTCGATTAACTAGATTCGCGTAAAAATTACCTACTAATTGCATAATGTACAATTTTTATAAAAATATCGTACTGTTTTAGTGTCCCGTGTATAAAAAACCTGCAAGAACGTACGTGCATTTAGTTACTCCTCTCTGGTTACCAACAGAAAAACCACCGGACTTTTGGGTCCTTCGAGGTGTGGCACTTTTATGCGATATTAAATAAATACATTTTGCAATTTTTACTGTGTACTGCAATTTTTAATAAAATTTCAGTTTTATCTATAGATATTTAATATTTTTTGTACTTAATATTTTCCCATTTCATGAATATGCGTATAAAAAATTAATTTATCTGGTACGAGTGATACTTTGTGACCGAATATGCTGTAGGTACTTATTTATGTCACGTTTCATATAGGCTTAAATATCAAAGACATATTCAAAATAATGATAGCGATCGGACGAGGTACATTTGTGCTGCCCACCAAAGGGATTAATAAATAAATATAAATATCTATTTATCAAATAAGTATAGTTCGTGATATTACTACGAGTTCCATTTTAAAATAATTGATCAAGTAATTTTACATAAATATAATAATCGAAGTACATTTATTGCAATAAAAATATCAGATTGAGACTATCTCTATTTTAAAACTAAAATTATATTACTTTCTTTGCGGCTTACTAAACTTTTGCTTACTCTTGCGAAATTGACAAATAGGCATCGCCATGTAATGAAACAAGCATTTACGGTAGCGTCCGAAAATCAATATCACGTTAGCTGCCCTCCCCAGCATCTTTGATCATCGTGCATACCCTACTCTAAAGTTATGGGAAGAAGAGAAATAAACGAGCACGAGTGCGAGCGTCGAGGTCACAGCGACGACAGCGCACGTCCACAACGACGACAACCATAAAAGTATTACACGCGCGTATTACGGGGAACATAAACGATTATTCGATCTCGAGCCGGAGATAGGGAAGCGGCGGCTGTGCTGGTGCGGGAGGGAGGGGGCGATTTTCCAGGCGCGACATAAATATCGCAAAACGCAAGCCGCGAGGGAGCCGAAGAGAGAAACGGAAAGTAGCGCGGTGAGTTTCAAGCGTCTGAAACTTGCGCGATTTCGCGCGGCGGCGCGCGTGCGTCCGGGAGAGACACACGCAGAGAGCACGGGAGAAATAAAGGGAAGGGAGGAGAAGAAGAGGGGAAAAAGGGCGCGCACGCGCGAGGGTGACATTTGTTATCTCGCGAGGGCATAAGTGTCTACAGAAAGTTTCCAGTCGCGCGGGCTTGCGCCTGGACTTTCTTTCCTTTCCAACAAAGTTGAGCATTTACTTCCGCCGCGCGGCTCCGGCAACTTTTCACCGATATAACTAAATGACTATCCTGAAGTGTGTGTGTGTGCGAGGAAAGACATAACGGCGTGAATGATTTCTCGGAGGAATGAATTTTATGAAATCGACGCGCGTTATGAGGGTTTTTCTAGGTCGAGAAGAAATAGTTGGTACAGCTGGGGCTGCACGGCATTGTTCTTTCGTAGTGACAGAAGCAGACGTTGCTTTAGTAAAATACTTTATCCGGCCGGGTGAATAAAAACAATAAGTCCTAGAGAAATAATTATGCCTTGCAAAAAGGTATTTTCATACGGGATTGTTTCAGAATTTATCGTTAACATTCCCTTGATTAGAAGATTTTAAGGTGTTTATTCTTTTCATTAAAGGAAAAACCCATATCCCATGTACTAAATAGTTTAAAATCATCAATTTTGTTAGTTTATATAATATTTTAGATACTGTTTTAGACTTGTATGCTTGTTGAAAAAATAATATAATTATATATTGAAGTATTTTCCATAAGTTATCGGATTACAATACTGTTTTTAACATATTTATATACTTCGTTTTGTAGAATTTGATAAATAATAAAAAAAAATGTATATTAGTTATATGAACGTTTAATTGATCTAAATGTATTTTATCGCAGTTAACAATCAAAATAGTGGTTATTACACTGTTTGTTTTAATTATTTTTTACTTATATTAAAAGTTATTAACAGTTGACTATTACATCGATAATGAAAGTGACATAATGCCTTAGTTCGTGCCAAGGCCATTGCTTTAAACTAAGTTTATTTCAACATCCATTTTTGATAATTTATTTTTTTATTTTAACTTTTGAACTCGTTTTTATTATTTATTATTTTTTTCTTTTTATTCGAAAGTTTAGAAAATCTTCTTTTACGGTGCAATTTGAAAAAATCCATCTCAAATAGACTTTTCTAAATAAAAAATTATTAACTTGCTAAACTCGTAAAGTTTTTCACAAGAACTTAAAATTATTATTTGCAGACCAAATCGAATGAATTTTTTAAATCCTGAAATATTTACGCTGAGACGTCATTATTATAAAGTTTCTCGTAAAATGCTTTAACTTTTGAATCTCCAGAATCATTTGCTGCAGAAAGCTTTTACACAACACTTCCAGTTTGAAATTTTTCCCACGAGAGAAGACACTTAACGTGTTAATGGCTTGGTAACTGGATACTAAACTACATTTCATGGTAATTATTGTACTTTTCACATGTTTACGTCTTTAAGTTTGAGCCAGTCATCGGATTATTTTGCATATACCTGTTAAACAAAGAAATTACTTCGTTAATAACAATCGTACCGTCATATAAATATCTGAAGTAGTACAGGCAAACATTATTGGATACTTTAACGCTTCTTGCTACCAGTCAATTTTATTTTCAAGTTACACGACGCCCTGACGATTTTAACAATCCCTCACAACCGAAACCGTAACGATCTTTTCCCGAAGTATAGAAGTAAAATCTTTCAAACAACGTTTATATTACCGGAACGGCAATAAAGCAAACATTACCCGGAATAAACGACTCCATCAAAAGCTCTGCTCTCTCTCTTCTCTCTTCGTCGCTTTCGATACTCTCTGTACACTCTCGGGAATGTTCTCGTGCGATCTCAACTGACTTGCTCTTTCTGACTGTCTGTTTGTCTCTTTTTCTCTCTCTCTCTCTCTCTCTCTCTCCTCGCTTCTTCCCCTCCCCTTCTTTTTCCCAGCTTTCGCGTACATGCAACGGGTTATCCTATTTTTTCCTCTCCCGCGAGCGCTAGCGCCCTCTTTATTTTTTATTGCGCGCTCGAATCTTATCTTTATGCCGAGTTCTATGCTCGCTATAAATCTCGGCGAAGCTGCTCGGCTCCTCCCGAGCTTTACGTATGCGGAGCGAGTCGAGTTGGACACAATTCCATGACGCGCGTGCGCGCGCGTAGCGGGAGCCGCAGTCTGGTACGCTTTTTTCTTAGCCTAGCCGCATGCGGCCAGTCGACGGGACTTGTTCGTCGAGCTTAAGGTCGCGCTGTCTCGTTTCTTTCTCATTTTCAGGCTATTTTAAATTACATTGTTTAAAATATTTATAAGATGCATGCGATGCCCAAAGCTTTTAAATTTCGTTACAGCTTAGCTCCTATTTACATCAGTATAAAAAGGACGCAAATGTTTACTTAAATTGACACTTACTTTTAAAACATGTTGTTATTCATTACAGTGTATTAAGGATTGTTAAATCTAGAAGGTCCACCAAATCTTACGGTGTCCGTTACTCGGTAACACTTGTTCATGATAGTGAAAAAATCAATTATCATAACGAACCAAAAAGATTTTGCTCAGTTATAGAGAGCACGCCGAGGAATGTTTTCCTTTTTAGATGTCGATTTTCATAGTCGGATTCGTTATGTGCAACAGTCACCTGCATTACTGGTTGAAATGAATTTGTAATAATATTTCAGACAAAGCCATTTTTCCATGATTTTGTCCGGATTTTTCATACGTAAATTTTTATGAATCTTTTACGACCGCAATCGCTTTACAGATTTCCTGTCAATATTTTATAAGAGTTAAGTAGTATGCGGACATCCTCGTTTATAATTTTAATGAGGTAGTAAAGCTGAAATAATTTTTCAATGGAGTAAATTGAAATACGTGTATTATATAACTATAGTCGTCATCAACAAATTGTATTAGTTTTCAAGTAATAGATTATTTGAACAATAATTTTTGTTTTCTATTATGAGTAAAAATATTTTTTCGAGTTTATATGAAAAAGTGCATATTCAAGCCGGCGAAAATCACGCAAGCCTCAAAGAGTACGTGAGTACCTTGCGAAAACCCCTGTAAACAAAGAAGGCGAGCGCGCGCGCGTGCGAGCCGGGGCGGAGTGAAAGCGTCTTTGGTTTTCGCGCCGGTCGGCACCTCACGTTCGTCCGAAGATGTGTGCGTACGGATGAGGGGGCAAAATCCCGACGGCGATTCGCGATTCTGCGCGCGCGACGGAAAGGGTTGTTTATATAATAAATGAGGGCGGACCGTGGGCGCGCGCTTAACGGGGGTTATTTAAAAAGGAGCGCTGTGGGAATTTCATGCGCCGTGTTGAATAGGGGCGGGACGCGCGTGGCTACTGATTGTGTAACGCGGCGTTAATAGTACATTACGATACGTGTGACCTAAGTAGCACTTTTTTGCACGGCGTGAAGTTAGGGCCCGAGCGAAGCGAGGGTCCTAATCATGCCGTGC
>JAPYZP010000100.1:0-37299 GCA_030522985.1 Torymus sinensis | reverse complement strand
TATGTTTTTGCGATTGATAGTTGTACACAATATATGTAAATAATTTTTGTCTATTTAAATAAATTAGCCTGAAGAGGTTGGCAGACCAGGCCAACGAAATGTCGCTTAATTAAAAAAGAAATCTGTTGTATTTCTTTGATTGCCTCCGACAGACCAAAAATATACATTTCTTAAATGTTCATATTGTTAAACTTCCTAATCTATCGTTATATCATTTATTTCAACCACAAAATTGGTATTTCCATGAGTAAAAAAGTAGTTGATTCTACTATCGATTTTGTTGTCATTATGAACTTTCAATAGTTATTGCTACCAATTGTTTATATCAAAAGATCAATCTATCTACTATCTCTAACCAATTACGTTGGTTACATTATCACTTTTCGTTCTGAGATTTTTTAACAATTCGAGTTGGTACTGTGACCGATTTTTTGGTTAATCAAGCAAAGGTTTTTTTCGTGTAGTTTACTCTTCAAACATCCTTTGAACCACAATTATATTTTTATAAGCAATTAATAATTTCGGTTTAAGATTTCTGTTTTTCTTTTTCAAAATTGACAAGTAAACTTTTTTTAATGACCATTTTCAGTTGGTTTCCTTTGGCCCAATTTCGTGTACTCCTTTAGTACGCGACATAATTTATGACAGTTTTGAGAATTACCATAAAATATTTTTTTTCTTGAAAAATTCGTTCATCAGAAACATATATGCGTCTCCAATTTTTCATAAAGACTTTCTTTGCTCCTGATTTTTAATAATGTTTTTATTCATCTTATTCATAAATTTAAAGATTTACGAACGCAGTTATCTTAATTATCTTTTCATGTAAAGTTTTACGATGCGGGATATTCATTACTGGTACTTAACTTGATTGTGTTTAGAACTCGAAACTCGCTATACAGTATTGTACATATAAAACTGGAAAACAGACTTCAGCCAGCTTTTACCATCGACACCATACATAATTTTTACAGACGATTTCAACACTATCTCAGCAGGTATATCTCGACCATTCTCGAATCACCAACATCTTGCACATCTCTGTGGTATGCAAAACTGGCTGAAAGTTCCCAGCTGTGTGCGCGTCAAGTCTCTTATCCATGCCTACCGACGTCTGTATGTATACGCACTTGCTTGCGTATATCCTCCCGGCTTATTATACGTCCTCCCAGTTTGCGTGGAAGGCGCTTAGACTTTAATAACGATAAAAATGACGCGCAAGCGCGCGATATACATTTAACGAGGCAGGGGGCCCCGGCCTCGCCGCCGCCTTCCGTTATCAGTTACGAGGTCCGCTGCACTCGAAGGCGTTCAACCCGCCACCGAGGCGGCAGCAGCAGCAGCAGCAGCAGCCGGCCAACGTCGTCCTTAGGCTGCTCGGCAAACTGGAAAATCCTGCGGGCGAATGCGCGCGTGTGCGCTGCAATGATTTTTTACGCGCGATACACGCGCGCCGAGGCAGTTTATGGGCGAAAAGCCAAGGGCGAGGAACCCAGGCACTTTTTTATATTAAAAAAGCGTCTGCTATGCGTCGTGATAATGGAGGTGTTGACTCTTTTGTTTGCTTCGTAGCGACAGTGATTTTCCTACATTAGTATAATAATAGTCGCGTGATAATATCACATTATCAACAGCTCATATGATTCGATATGCAAGAAAACGCATGCCCGCATTACTTGATTAATGAATCTGTTTTGATCCCGTAAAATCTAAGTATACATTAATTAATATTAATATGCGTCTACACTGGTTTCTCGTTTAAGGCAGTGGATAAACAATGGAAATTATTAAGAAATATAATCAATAGAACCTACATAAATTAAGTTATATCGAATTTCAGATAACTCGATAACTAAATGAACATTTCTTGAATTTGCTAAAAATTGAATATTTCTGTTTAAGGATTTTTACTCTCTTTGGATTAACTTGGTATTACTAAAAACGGTGGTCTATAACTTATTTAATAAACAGTAGGTGATTAACGCTGTCTGGTTTTTTTCTTAGTATCTGGTGACGAACAAAATGGTAAGTGAGCTGCTGTACAGTCAAACTGTTGGATCAGTGATAGAGAGCCAGACTGGAATCATTTTAGATAATAGTGTATTTAAGCCTTCCATCAAAAATTCACAAATTTTATTTATATTACGTATGATAAAGACAAAATACACTTACATGTCACGTAATATGGCTAAATTAAAGGGAGTGTGAAATAGTCACGTAGATCTGTACTATACCAGCATCGTCAAGAAATGCACAATTATAAATTATTTGAGTTTCAAAATTGTAGCGTTTACTTATATAGCTACATATTTCTTGTGCGATTGTAAAGGGCAGTAAATTGCCTTTTTTTGAAAATATGCCTAGAATTATAAAAAATAAATAAAATAAAAAACAACAAAATGCCGTTATGATATAAGGGTCTAAGGAATTCTTTTATATCCCCGTAATTTAAACTTGAAAGGGTTTAGATACGCTAATAAAAGTAGTCTTCTTTGAGTCCACCCGTTAATAAAGGTTACACAAAATAGAAATTGTATATTTTAGGTGAAATTTTACAATTATAATAAAGCTCAAACCTCTATACTGTGTAATTGTCTATTGCGCTATGCACAAATTTGTTTTTTTTTTGTTTTTTTTTTTTTTAAACAAAACTAATATTATGTACACATAAATGGATTCTTAATTTACCTTAGGTCAATTTGATAAGAGAAAATTTTTTATGTCCTGATACATTATAAAATTTCGATATTATCAGAAGCGATAAAAGATATGACAGTCGATAAAGTTCATCCTTATAAATATATGAAAACAGAGGGTAACTGACACTAAAGATTTGTTATTGCTAGACAGTGCATATGACAAATAGAACATAAAAAGGATTTGTAAAAGTAAACAAAATATTTAACTGCACTATCAAATAACTTGCATCGTTAAACATGAATTTAAATTATGTATTTATTTACTATTTCTCGAGCCTATCATTCTGTAATGGATACAGAATTTTTGCAATATTTCCGATCAATGGACGAAGCCATTTCAATATCTTTGAGCAAATAATTAAAGGACTTGCCGAAAAGGGCCATCAAGTTGACGTTATCAGTGGCTTTCCATTAAAAGAACCATTTCCTAATTATACTGACATCGTTAAACTGCCAAAAGCTAATCTTGAAATAGATTTTCCATTTGAATTGTTCTCGTCGAGAGCCCTGGCTATACAAAGCTTGCATTGGGCCTGTAGAGAGCTGTGCCATACACTTGCAAATCCAGACGTAGACAAAATAATCAAAAATCCTCCAAATGATCCACCTTATGATCTTGTCTTAACTCAGGTAAAGGGTTTTAAATCCCGGTTGTAGTTAGTGTGCACATACGTAAAATGCACTTTAAAAATGGAAAAATTGGAAAAAAGACTTATTTATTTTTTGACTTTTCGGTGGTTGTTGCAAACAAAATTATGAATAAAGCAGAAGTTACCTAGTGATTCTTTTACATATTATTATTATTATTGAATTTGACTTAGGATAGCATCAACCACCAGCAAGTCAAAAAAATTTTAAAAACTTTATTTTTATTTTATTATTGTTTTACTCAGGTAGATTGATAAATTTCTCTCAAATATTTGAGTATTATATCACTAAATGATCAATTCAACAATGACAACAAATTTTAATAATGTAACTTCTAAGTGCTCATTATTGTTAATATATGTATTGTGTAAATATTATATACAAATATTTTAGTTTATTTCTGGATATCAATGTTTTACTGCTATTGGTCACGTATGGAATGTTCCAGTCGTAGGAGTAGTGACCACTGCAATGTACCCGTATAATAGCCATTTTATAGGTAATCCATTAAATATAGCAATAGCTCCCAAAAACCTTCGTGTCCATAAAGAGCGAATGGACTTTTGGGACAGACTTTATAATTTTGTTATGACTCATTATGCCATATATGAAAATTATGCTGAGGCACACAAGCAAGAAGAAATAATTAAAAAGTACTTTGGGCCAGATATACCTCATTATAGCGAATTGGAGAAAAGCGTTGCTATGATAATAGCCCATTCTCACTACAGTTTTCATGGGATTGAGCCAAAAACTCCAGCTCTTGTTGAGATTGCAGGAATTCATATAAAAAATGATAACACAACGATAAATACAGTAAGTAAACTTTTCAATGTCTTTTTGTTTACATTATACTCTCTTATCAGGTTATCTAAGTTCCAAGCGAGTAAATTCAATCAAAAATATTGTCGATGTTAATTGATCACAGTTATTGACGAAACCAATTTTCGCGTAGGGATTGAGAAAATTATTGGATGAAAGTAAGCATGGCTTTATTTATTTTTCCTTTGGTACTTTAACAAAGGTCGAATCTTTTCCAAAAGAAATATTCGAGAAATTATGCACTTCGTTTAAGAAAGTAGCACCTGTTCGAGTGATAATGAAATCAAAGACTCCAGAAACGTTACCAAAATGCATGCCGGATAATGTGTTCACCTTCCCGTGGTTACCGCAGCAAAAACTATTCCGTTAGTATATATTCTGTATAGCTATCTACATTAATGCTTAGTGACTATATTACAATCAGGAATAAAATTATTAGTATTTATTGTAAGAGTATTTTTATAGAACATCCGAATCTCAAAGCTTTTGTATCACATGGAGGAGGTTTAGGAACTCAAGAAGCATCTTACTTTGGTGTACCTGTTGTATGTTTTCCATTGTTCGCAGACCAGTACGTTAATTGTGATATCGTGGCGAACAAGGGATTTGGAATAAAATTAGATATTCAAACTGCTACTCAGATAGATTTCGATTACGCATTTACAGAAATTTTAACAAATACAAAGTACAAGTATGTAATGTTCCAATTTTGTATTAATATAACCTATTTAGATACGGTTATTGCATTAACTTTAAGTTGGTCTAAAACATATGAAATTAACAGATTTAAAAATAAAATTATTAAGTATTGAAATTATTTTTTTTGATAAACAAAGTAAATAATACATTCGAAATTGTGTCAAATCGATATAAGATTTTTCTGAATGAAGATATTAATCATGATTTCTAGTTGTTAATGGTAAGAAAAATCTGCACAATCGCTATTTAACTATTCTATATATATTATTGGGATTGCATACTACAATTATAGGAAAGAATACGTAAGATATGCCATATGAATTTTATTTTACACAATTAGTGCGGTACATACACGTGAATATATATTTCTTATACACCTTGTTTATAATGTAAATGATATCTAAATAATGAACTATTAAAATACGACACTCCTATCCCCAAATTTTTCCAAGGGAAATATTATATTTTCTTTATTAGCAAATGTCAGTAAGGAAGTATTAAACATTGATGATTGTTTTGCAGAGAGGCAGTTCTCAAGTTTTCCGCTATATACCGGGACCGTCCGATGAAGCCTAAGGATGAAGCGGTGTATTGGATTGAATACGTGATTCGCCACGGTAAAAATATTTTGAGATCACGTGCCGTGGATATGAAGTGGTGGCAGGTCGAGCTCTTCGATGTTTATGGCTTCCTCGCTATGTGCTTTATAATAATAGTGTGCGTAGTGATATTCATAGTTCAAAAGTTAATAAGATTCTTTTTCGCAATAACTATTAAATCGTTTTTTAAACATCATATACGTTTAAGTAAAAAGTTAAATTAAATTAAATTAATTTCAATTTGTGATATTTTTTATATCTTATTTTATATAACATTTTGAAGATCAGAATTTATTTCCATTTACATCAAAGGAAATGAGAGTGATATAATTATTGAAAAAAAGCAATTAAAATAATGTGATACCCTCATGTGGCCTAAAAATATTAACTAGTTTATAAGTAGCTAAAACGTTTTCACTTTGTGTATATATCTCTATATATATCTGTGATATATAATGACTATGCAAACATGATCTGCAGAATAATGAGAATATCTACTTAAAAATATCTGTGTATAAAATCAGCCTCGTCAATAATATCACTAATCATTTACATCGGAAAATCTTAATTTTTCTACATTTTATCTACTTTATTCTACTTTTCTACTATATTTCAAATTCAGACCGTTTTTATCCACCGGGAAAAAAGTCAATCCATCATTTTTCACGCAGATTATTATAACAATGATAATTAGGTTAGATAAATGGTATTCTTCAACGAATATGTGAAAGGATTGTTTTCCTTTTTTCACCATCGACGCGTGCTGCATGCAAGTACAACAACATTACCATAGGCAAACCGAGCGAATTTCTCATGCGCCGAAAGGGGCGCACCAACTGCTTTTCTGGAGCACACACGCGAGATGATAAAAAGCGTGAAACTCCTGCAGCCGCGGAAAAGTGCGAGTTCTCGCCATTTCGAGAGAGCAGTAGGACGTGGTGTTATTATGGAGCAACGCTCGCGGCCCACGAGAATTCACGTCGTTCCCGCCACTTTTATATTCGCGCGTGCGAGGTAAAAGCGCGTAGGATATCTTATTACAGAAGCGCGCGCGTAAGCAGTGACGCAAGCGTCCTGTCGTATAGTCGTAGTCGTCTCTAAGCTAGGAGCTCTTTGGCCTATTAGTTGAATACTTTTTCCGACGCGCCTGTCTGTGTATATACGTGCGCGTGTGTGAGCATCAATGTACCAACAATCGCGAGAGAGGCGAGTAGAGTCGATGATGCTGAAGAAGATGCTGCTGTTGCCGAAGATGTGCATGCATGACGTTTGCCGCGAGAGTACTTACTTTACAAAATAACTCTTGGTTTTTAATTAAGACGTATGCTAAAATTATGTAGTCTTTGACATATTGCAAGTATAATCAACGATTCGAAATATTATCCTTTTTCTTTTTTCACTTTCTAGGTGTTATTTGTATACAATTTTGTAAGTTGTCTCATCAATTTATTAATCTGAATAAAATAAGATATAGTTTTTCAATTATACTGCAATACTACATTCTAGTTCTACCTCTATAAGTATATACAGTTCGTTGTCACGAAAATAATTGATTTATGTAGTAGAAAGCAATAGTAAATAAGCTACTGATATTTCGGGGTAAAAAAATTGCACAACAAAATAAATATAAACCTCTTGTAGAATAATTCATAATAAAATAATGATTTGATTTATTCAGTGTTACACAGCTGATTGTTGATCAAGAATGTTTAAATATGTGAAACAACTAATGTTAATTCAATTTTGAGAAAGTAAGTTTGTTCTTTATGGAGGGCTGTTTCAAGATAGCTATGAGGGCTGGTACCGAAAAAACTTCTCCCCTGTAACAAACTAAAGATTCTTAAACAGTTATATACAGAAAATCGGACAATCAGTCGACCAATTTATTCTCGCTCCGGAAAAACGAAGCCGCATAGTTGGAAAAAAATAATGAAAAAAAATCTCAACGATCAAAGAGCGCATCGTATCTATATACACAGGCGCTCATCGGGGGACACTCGATCGCGCGCTAATCGGGAGTCTCCATTTCTCACACGCGGCCGAAAACCTGTATAGACAGCCCGCGCGCAACTCGCTGCTGCCTGCATACCAATCGGTGGAATCTAGCAGCAATATTATACGAGAGTTTTTCGGCAGAGGGCGTCGACCCTGGCTGTCATGCGTGCGAGTCCAGTTCCGTAAAACACCGTTGCCGCGGCTCCTCGTCGCAGGTGGCTTTCTGCTTTATTATTTAATTTTTCGGTTGGGCTATAGAGGCTTATAGC
Source organism: Torymus sinensis (assembly GCA_030522985.1). Taxonomy (NCBI): domain Eukaryota; kingdom Metazoa; phylum Arthropoda; class Insecta; order Hymenoptera; family Torymidae; genus Torymus; species Torymus sinensis. The sequence goes on along the minus strand of JAPYZP010000100.1, from coordinate 29,568 downwards.
CCCGTGGTGTGCATCGCGAAATCAAGTGTGAGTTTAGCAGCGGCTACTTGCTTTTTGGCCTACAAAAGACCTTGCGAATCGAGACGCACACCGTTTACTTTTAAGACCGACGGGCCGGGTCATTACACCTGTAATAGATGTCGGTCGTCGCGCTTCTCTTTTTGGGGATTAATTTTCGAGGTGCCGCGAGTGTAGGTCCAACTGGAGTGGGGTAAGGCTGTATAAGCGGTTCAAGAAGCGTTGCATCACGGCTTATATCCGATGCGATTGCTCTCCATTACGGTGAGAGTAAATCGCTGGAAAGTGTATTGGAGAACGGACGTTTCGAAAAAAAAATCAATCATTTCGATATGATGATGAGTTGGAGCAGCGGAAATTAATTTAATTTTATATAATATGTAGTATAAAAAATTGATCGATCCAGCCGATACAAGTCTTCGTTAATTTTTTTACGAAATTTAATTGTATATTATTTCTTTTTATAGTTAGTGAAAATCTAAAGTAGGTCTGAAGATTTAAATAATTGTTCTCATAATAATAAGGAAAGAATTTTGTTAGGATGTTATTGCCGGCCTATTGTACAATATCTACATTTACATAGTACCCTAAACACTTGTCTACTTATAATTGACTGTCCATCACGGGTGTAATTATATTTTCAGCTTCCACTAGGATTCTGTTGAAAGGAATTTTTATAAAGATACAAATAATTTCAAAATATAAATTGACAAATATTACAGTTTTATTCGCAACTGATTAGGAAATTTTCTTAAATTGTGTAAGAACTTAAGAATTTTGAATATTTTTGTATAACCTTATTCCTATGGAATTCAATCATTCAGATCTTAAGTAGGGGAAGCTGGGGTTAAAGCGATCTTGGAATTAAACCGGTTTTTTGTATCCTTTGCACATTTTTAAAAGCACCAACGTACAATTAGTAAGTACATTTTTTATATGATTATATACATAATGTTGTAAAGAATATGATTGAGAAAACACGATAGTATAATATAAAGTTTTCGGATAATTAAAATTGAAAGACCTTAGGTATTTCGAAAAATCGACACAAGTTTTATCCTAAAATTATCAAAAATTATTCGAGATACACCTCTTTAAAAAATACGCGGCAATTGAGAAAAAAAAAACTTTGTAATAGGTATGTTGTATGTTTTTTTATATAAATATTACAGTTAAAAATTATTTTAAAATGCCCTCAATAATAAATAAAAAGAAATATCAATAAGAAACCATTGTATAAGAACTATCAAGCCAAAAATCTCGCTTCACAAGCAGTCCATCATAAGTATCTACGAACGTCCAATTGGCAGCCACTCGACAATCGTCGTCTCATAACGCGCCTGCATGACCTGTCGTTGCATACTCGTCAACGCGTCAATAGCCCCCCTCATCGATACCGCACATCGCCATCTACGCATCCTCCTGCTTATCCGGTCTCGGGTTAATTGGAATTCCTCTAGGACCTTTCCATGCGCTATGACCACGATCGCAAAAGGCAGCTATATACTCTCGTCGCGTATATAAGTATGCGCGATGCGAAGGTAACTCGCGCGCGCTTGCGCTTGCGCAAGCGGCACAGGAAGCCCGTGACTCGCGGCATGGGCTAACGGTAAACGCCGCGCGCGCGAGCAGACACTTTGCGTATACCGATCAGTCGCTGCGGACTGTCAATCGCCGCGAGTGCGGGACAAATTAGAGGCCACGATAGATTTCGCGCGGGTCGTATGGGAAGACTGAGGATGAGGAAGACTGGATTGGCTTCTTTTTAGCGGGCAGTGATGTGTGGTTGCGCTGGGATTTTTTATGGCCGCGAGAGGAAAATCGAAGGTTGGACGTCGCTTCCGGGGATTGGAATATTGATCGTTTTGTTTGTGGATTTTTATTTCATCTACGATTTGTCAGATTTTCTCAGAGTGCGAAAGTATTCTGTATATACTCAAATGAGTATAGGCGATGTAAGGTGTACAATGGGCTTTAAGTAGTAAAGTATAGCAAGAATGAAAGTGTGGCATTGTGAGTAAAATAATTGAATGAAGTGAAATGTCGCTATATTTTAGAGGCTAATTGCTTTATTCTACATGTCAAAGTAGCTGTACTTTTACTTGAAAGAATGACATTTTTTTGCTCCACAAGTTTTGAGAGTAAAGTGAGATTTTATTTTGAAGCTGAATTATTTGTGAAAGTTATCAAAGAGACAATTGTATATACAATATATATATATATATAGGTATAAAACTACAATTTCTTATTGGAAATTAATTAGAGGAATTTATTAAGCGTAAAAAAATATTTAAATACAGTAAAATAAACCTGTTTAATCAAGAACCTACCTTGATCTATGATTTGAATCCCGTATTCTTAATAATTAATTAATTGACAAAATTATCCTGTTTAGGTCCTTAAAATTATTTTTATAAAGTAAAATTTCATTCGAGACGTAAAAAATAATTTGAAAATTTTCTTCACGAAATGCATTTTACAGTTATTCATACGTTATATTAAGATTGATGGTTATTATAGGCACTGATTAAAAATGCTGACACTTTGGTTTATAGTCTATTTTGCTTGATGTAAAAATCATTATTTATAATATATGAAGTCTCATTTATATATAAATATATTCTTAAGTGTCTTCATATAGTATTAAGTCAAATATTTATTATTAATATAACTTAAGCATTTTAGTTATCTATTTTTATGATAGTTATAATATGGTGAAAATTTGTTTACATGTTAAGTGTATAAACAAATGATGGATTTGAATGATTCATTTTTGCGACTTCATACTGTACAATGGTTTTTAATGATTTTTAAAAAAGCTTCTCTAAGAGGATATCTAAAAGATTTAGTAGCCCTGATTGGCTTAATAAAATTTGAACTACATTTTATAATATATTATTTCATTCTTATAAAATTATATTTAATTACTTCCAGTAACTGTAAATTTAACCTTTTAAGATCATTTTTGTTTTTTCCTACCATCTAAACATATTCGAAGGTATAATTTAAAGAAATCAACACCGTTATTCAGTATATGTATATTATAAATCTTTAAATCATAAAAAAAATTTATGTTATATGTCTGCAAAAGAATAATAGTTTCAATTTACCACTATTATCTACATTTAATGGATATATACACGCTTTCCAGATAAGAAATCTGAAAATATTACGTCCGTCAGATAACCATAACGCTTCTGTACTAGTGACATAATTTACTTACTGAGATCATTCCATATAGTTCCGAAAATCCGTGCCCCAAACATTATATGTATTCAGTTTTTAACAAGGTGAGTGAACGATATGCCGCGCGTACCCGACCAGGATGTCATTATGCGATGAGCAACAACAGCCGAGAAACTGAAAAAAGGTACCGTTAACCCGAGGAGGGCTTGCACGTTTTGATATTTGTGCGACGGATAATCAGCATTGCGGTGGGTTTCGTGGCTCCGCAAAAATGAAGCCTGCTGTATGCCAAGTGGAAATAGGTAAGTGGTGGCTGGGTTCGATGTCACGATGAAATGACATAATAGAGCATTCTTCTGTGCTCTTTGATGCGGATAGGCTGACGCGATGGGATATAACAAGGTCAGCTTGACGAAATTTCTGTTACATTTTTTTTTTAATTCAGGTCACGTTTATCTATTACTTTATAATTAAAGCTATAATAATATTTTCACTATAGAATAGATTTAATCTTCTATTTATGAGCATTTCTATTGAGCAGCGATGTTAATTTGTCAATAATAGAAAAAATAAAAAAATTGTTCAACACAATCATGTTGCTGGAAATTTACCATTTACGCGTTAAAGCCTCGTTCGCGAATAATGTCGATTTTCTATCTTATAGTTATTTATCTCATTTCGCATGACAAAGCATTCTTTATACTCCACGAGCATTTGTCTAAATCGAAAATCCTGGAAAAATATCAGGATATTTTTCTCGTGGAAAAATCCAAGGATACATAACCGCGAGTGAAAGAACCGAGCAGCGAGATTGATTTGCATGGCGACCTATCCTAGAAATACCTCCTCTCTCTCTCTCGCAGCTGAGCGCGCAACTCCACTTCTTCGTCACCGCCATACATCGTCCCCGCAAATGCCAGAGTGCGAAGTACATGCACGCTGCATAGGGAAAAGGAATGGCAATTTCAAGGGCAGTTAAGGCGACTCTCGTGTATACTCCGTCGCGCCGTTTTTTCTGGCTCGTGCGAGCGCGCGCGCGCGTAATATGCAACGGCACTTCACACATTCCTGAGAGCGCATGTGCGCGCGCGGTGCAACGATGCAGGTGCCCCCCGACTCGACGCTGCTTTCTCCTCATCTTCGTCACTCGCTCTGTTTCTCCCGCTGCCTGCATCGCCGGTATACTAGCAGCAGCATCCGCCTCTGGTTCGACTAGTTTCGACGAGATCACATTTTCATTCAGATTTTTCCTCGTGCGTGCGCGCACGCTTCGCTTGTTGCGTCGTCCCATCGCCTCGGGCGCCAGTGGAAGAGAATTCCGAGAGATTTTTCTTTTCTAATTGAATACGTAATGATCGGCTCTGCAACGAGCGAGTGCGTGTTTACGGAATCGAGGGGGCATGCAGAAATTATCGGCGCTAAAAATAAAAGGCTGCTTGCCTTATACCGCGCAGTTCCTACAGCTTGCCTATATGGCGAAGGAAACGTGCGAGAGGATTAATTTAAATGCCTGCTTACATTCTTGGATTTAGTATGTATATATAAACTTTTTACTCTTCTGTGTTTTCCAGATATACTTTTAAATATACTTAGTTAGGTTGTCGGTGACTTTCTCTAATAAGTCAACTTGCAACATATACGAAGGCTTTAAATAAGCGTTTGAGCAATATTTTATGGAAGAAAAAACAGCGTTCCATATTTCGAACAGGTGTGTAACGGAAAGAATTAATGAGTTCATAATAGGAGTATGTGGTGTTTGTTTAAGAATTATAACTGCGTTTAAAAAATACATTTGCGTTACTTCAGAAAGTATAATACATTCTTATGAATGTAGCATTACCATCAAATTAGCAGGATTAATGCATTATATTATATATATTTCCAATTACTCTTGTTTCTTTATAGATTAATATTTAATTGAGTCACCGCGGCCCTTTACATGAAAAATAGCCTCAAATGACGATTTGACTAATAGTCATATCAAATAATTAGAGCTCATCAGTCAAACGGATGTCCAAGTTCTTCTCCACCAATCATAACGATTATTCAAATTGAAAGCTAATAAACAGTCATTTCGCTCTCCACCCCGAACGATCCCTCGTCTCCCCATGTGTTCCTCAGTTCCGACCCATCAACCTGCTCGGCTCCAGAGCATATATACACAAACAGACAAACAAGCTACCGCGCTCTATGCCCGTGATTTTGATTCATCGTCGCAGCCCAGATAATCATGCACACGTCCCGGGGCTCGATTTATCTCCCTCCCCAATGAATCAAGCTCCCGTAGCCATATACCCATGAACGACTGATTTTCCTCGCTGCCACGCATACTTTAATACGCGCCTCTCCCTCTCCTATAAAGACGCATATCTCGCTCGCTCTCTCATGCCATATTACAAAGGCTGAGCGGCGGCGAGCGCGCGTGTATCGGCGATCGCTCGCAGGACGAACGGTACTTTGCGCGCTCGGCCAACGAAATTATGTGTAGGATGCCAGCGAGCGAGCGAGCCTACACGTCTAACCGTGTCGAGCTACCTATAGGCCGCGGATTGCATAATCACGGGGCGTGTACCTCCGCTTCGTCGTGTCGTCGTCGTCGTCGATTTCGTCTTCTTCTTCTTCATCATACTGTTCTATGGCTCGTGGTTGTGCTCCTTCCGTTTCTCATCTTTTCTTTCTCGCTCTATTATAGAGGAGCGGCAAAGAGGCGATTCGAAATTAATAACGAAAATAACGCTCCCCTGGAACTGCGCGCGTGCTCTCTCTCTCTCTCGCGAGGTCTACTTTCCGCGGAATCGACGTGTAACGAGTGGTATAAGCCGCTGTTGCTGCGGCAGGAGAGAGCATGATTGAGATGGATCGCGATCGGGGAAGATGCGCGCGCGCACGCGAGAGTAGACATGATGATGTGGATGATGGGGAATATGGTTTATGAAATGTACAGCTGGAGATGCAGTTTTATGAGCTTTCTGGGTTAGATGCTTCGTTATAGAGAATTGAATTAAAATGGTCAGTTTGAAATACTTGTGTGCAGCTATGACAAAAATTGTAATACTTAGAAAACTGAACATCTCTTCTCAAAAAATCCTCCTGCAGTCAGAAGGAATTCCTGTTATAGACGAAGGAATTTATAGATATAATTTTCATATTTAACTGTTACGTATACGTGAGGACGATGGAGTGAATTAAAATGAATTAGTCACGTAAAACACATACAACGACCCGGGCTCGAACTCACGGCTCCGAAAAACTGATCCGGTGCTGGGACCACCGAGCTTATGCTTGCTCGAAAGCCTCGCGCCCATCATCTTCATATCACTTTGCTGACGCGTGTCAGATTACAGTCGAGCATCGCCCGTGACATAAGATAAAAAGATAGAAAAAAAGCTGAGACCAAGATAGTAAGATAATTAAATAAGCCTTAGATATTTCAATTTTCGATGTAGACGGATCATATGGCTTGATAACGAAGGATTATTCAGTTTCAGTGACCGAGCAGTTAAGAGTTTAACTTTTCAATCTATAGGTTGTCAATTCCATTTTTGGTGGCAGATTTTCCGAGTTCTCTATTCTATAAACACATAATCGTATAAGATACAATTTCTCATTATGTAATGTTTGACGAGAAATAGGTAAGATTATTTTATAACTTTAATCGTTTAAATTAATTCATATATTGTACATTATTACTAGTTAATAAATTATAATATATTGCATTTCATAACGACAATTATCTCGAATTTGCTCAACTAATAAAGTACATATCATCGTTTTGAGAAACGTATTTTAGATTTAGACTCCACACGTCTAATACAAAGTCGATTCATTACTAAACACAACTATATTAATAAGTAACACTTTATGCATGAATATTATATCTCTATTCTTAATATAGATAGTGATTCATGAGACGAGAAAATAAATTTTTGAAATCATTTAAAATTAATTTATCCAATCTACATCAAGATGAGCCGAACAGCCATTAAGAATGCCTCATTAATTGCAAGTCCTCCGCGCGATTACTGTTTTTCCTTCCAGAACAATCATCATCATCACCATCAACTCAAGCGCGTCACTTTGCACAATAAAAATAATAGCAGCGCGAGCGCATTGGGCAACTACTCGCTCTATTGCATTTCCCGCGGCGAGAGAGTGACTGCAAACGCGCTTCGCAGTGCATTGCCGCACAAGTCCTGTCTCGTCTCCGTGTGCTCCCTCTCTCTCTCTTTTTCTCGTCCTTTGTGCAAGAGGCGAAAAGCGTCGCGTTTTCAAGGTTTCCGCGCGCTCCCGCGCATTCAAAATGACCGTAAGGCTTTCGCAAAGTCTATATACTCGGCAGCGCGACAATGATTCTAGGATGCTGTGTTTGCGCGGTCGATTACCTCGCGCGCTGCTGATTCATTGCGCTTTGCGTTCCCCCACCGCCACATTTCACAAGCCGAGTTTGTCATCTCGGCCTACACCTGCGCACGCGAGAGGAGGCTGTCTTTTCTGCAAAGGTCACTGGGGAAAAAGAGAGAGAGACAGACACCTTCTCCGTGCCAGTTTCACGTGGGATCATCCCGAGAGTGTATGTAGGTAGTATCCGATTTTCGCTGCGGGCGAAACAGAGGTAGGTGCAGGCATATAGGCAGGCGATTGAGCGTCACGAAGGAGGCCCGCGGGAGGAGGATCGACATTCAAAAATCGCGAAATTGGCACTCTCTCGTCTCTCGACGCAGCTTTGGCTACATTCAATCGAAGTGATTCAAGTGCGATGAATGACGAACCCATGAAAATCAACGTCTTTGTCGACGGCAATTGTAGCTTTCTATATTGTCAATAATTAATTTTTTAACACTTTACATGTATTCCTTGGAAAAATTAGTTACTATTTTTAGTCTTAATTAACATTATTATCTAATATTTTATTGTTAGAATAACAATGGCACAGATTTTTTAAATTCAACCGTACTTTCTATCTTCCGTACATTAATGGATAAATTTAGTAATGAGTAATGAAAAACGGCTTGAACGATTTTTACATCTATTCATTGTTTGTGATTCACACATAATATGCATCGTATGCAGTGAGAAAATGTGTTAATAAATGACAAAAAATAATATAATTTAAAGATATAAACGCATTATGAATAGATTATTTTATTACGAGAAGTGTAAAACTTAAGTAATGTGCGTGCTATACTCAAAGGATATTCAAACTTCTCCAAGCAATGGTAAATTAAATTACAACATCACTTGAAATCAACGCTGTCATTACATGTTATGAAATGACATGACTCCTATTATAACCATTTTAGCATGTTTGTAAAACTAAAATCGTTTGTATGGCTTTTATGTATGTGTTGGTAAATATTTGTTTTTTGGCTTAGATTGCTGTTAATTTTTATTTGAATTTTCCATTCTATGTATAAAAAAATTTGTTTAATAAAACCTAGATTAATAAATGTGCCTCCTGTATTTTAAGTAAACTTAAGATTGGTCGACGTATCTTGCAAGGAACCGAATTTGAGAGAAAGTGTTGGATATTCTAAATTCACGAGCTAAAATCTAATAGATTATTCTAAAAAGTTAATCAGGCTTTCTAAAGTTCCTCTACAAAATTTCTAATTCAAAAAAAAGGAATATTGACGGAATAATTTTCGAGCGTATTACGAACGTGGATTATAGTGCCCCAGTGCCTGTTAATATCTATAGTATAGTATATCCTTGATCGCATACTGTCTATATTTTTATTAATCTGTCGCATTTTTTAATAATCGACAAACTATTATCATAGGCAGTGATTGGTGTCTTATAAAACAAACAAAAAATAAAATACATAAATTATGTACTTATTTAATAATTTCATTTACACTTTTTGTATTTACCTTTTTAAGGTGAATTTAAATTATTAAAATTTCTGTTACATGGATCGTTTATGTATTACGTAAAATTCATTTAACATTATAATAAGTGGATTGGCCAAAATCTTAAACAAAGCTTAAAATAATCACCCATTTCGTTAAAAGATTCTCAGGTGCCACCAAAGATGTCTTTGATTTGTTGTGGTTTTAAAACATGTTTCTCTTACATGTTACTTCAAAAACTTGTTTGTACCGTTATAAAGCTTCCACTGCCGAGAAGCAAAATGGTATTTTGTAATGTAACCATAGCTTATTCACTTGGTTAAAATAATATAGAAACTTCTAAAAAATAAAAGTGTTTTATGAAATGTAGTCTAAAAATCAACAAATGGTGTTATATTTATAACAATATTATGCAAACAATAAGAAAATATCGCGAAACAGGTAACACATAGTGGCCGATATTTTTGGCGATTCAGATGCGCAGATTATCTTCTGGTACACCATATACGAAAAATCTTAAAATAATTTATAGAAATCCGAAAGTCATCAGGCAAATAAATTAAACTTTCGCTAAACCAGCCATCGATATTCCCGCAAAAAACGTCGTCGCTCATGCCCCTGCGTCAGACTCGCTCGCGTTCTCCAGGTTCTCCATATCTCTCGTGTGCTCCCCGATATTATTCTCGTTCTCCGCCATCATCAGGAAGAAACGCGCGCGGTGGAAAAGGCAAAACCGCGCGCCGCGCGAGAAGGAGAAGGAGGAGGAGGAGGGAGAGAGAGAAGGAATGTAGCGAATGGGGTCGCTGCCGTTGAAGGCAAACGGCTGCGCCTGTCGACCTGCCTGCCGGGCTGCCTGGCTGGCTCATGCCTTCCTCCATAATGCTTAACCGAGCCATTCACATTCCCTGCTTACTAATTCACCAGAGGAGGCAACGTACGCGCTTCGCGAGCGCGCGCGGCATAAGGAAAGCGCGCGAGAGTGTGTGCGGCTCGCCAGAGGGCTTTTCCTCGCTCTCAGCTCTCGGTAGAGTGAGACGACGGGAATTTACAGCCTCTTGACATCTTGAAAATGGCGTGGATTTTTATGTCTCGGAGAGTGTTTTTGTTAAGAGAGGGGGTTTATGTAAGGATGCGAGATAAGCGGGAGAGGGCAGTAAGCGCGCGCGGAGGTGTGCGCATCTGAGATGCAGGATACTAATTTTTCATCACAATGGACGGGGCTGTACGTAACCGGTATTTTTTATGATGAGCGTTTGGGTTCGAATTAGATTTTTGGGAAACAAAAGAATATTTTTTCCTGCACTCCTTTGGTTTCTTGTAATTTTACGTAATGCCTAAAATATTTCACACGTATAGAACAATTTTACAAAAGCATTAAAATATTTTTTATTCAAGGTACATACTTAGTTCTTCGAGTTTATGATTGATCTTGTGTCGCATAAAGAACATTCGCCGTTACTTACAGTCGGTATAATACCTGCTGAGCAGAATGTCTATCTGATCAATAGGGTTACGGCGATTGTGTAGGTGGCGGTAGCGGGTGTAGTAGATCCAGATTATCGAGAACAATTTTTACGTGAAAGCTTTCATAAGTAACAACTAGATAGCGCAACAAGATGGATATCAGGGGAAGACAATTTTTCTCGTATAAACTCCAGGCATTAAAACTTGTTATCTTAAATTATTTTATATAGTGAAAAAAATTTATAGTAAGTAAGCAAGTCGCACAAAGGCAGCGCAGTCTCTATGCTACTGTGAACCAAAACTTCTTTTTGTTCTTCAAATTGTGGCTTTATTTTATTTTTACATGACAGCGGTGACTTTAATCATTAACCTTTTTATGCACATAAACGGAGAACAGCCACTTTTTTTCTCATCAAAGGTATAGTATATTTAGTATGTATGGAAAGAAAAATGGACCGCAGCGATTGTACGGTGGTTTAGGGTAGCGAATGCTAGAACGAAGACAAAGCGCGTACTTATCAACAGGTTCGCCCTAATAGCTTTCGAGAGGCTGTCTGCCGAGAACTCGAAGAGCCGCCACACAAAGGCGCCTATAGTATAGCCGGCATAGCTGGCACCCGAAGACGCGTAGTCACGTTCAAAGTTGCAAAAGTGGCAATGTGATCACGTATATTCGTCCTATATGTTTCTAAAACTTAATCCTATTACTTATTATCATAAAATGACATGTAGCACAAACAATTATTTTATAGTTTTTAAAATTGTTTAAAAAATGGTATCCTTATCTGTACTGTCTTTTCTCTGTTATAAATAAATTTTTGTATAAAACAAGTGTTATAATTCACGTAAAAGAAAGTAGTAAAATCAATGAATACATAGTCAAGTCTAACTAACTTCTTTTTTATGAATCTTGTAAAAATGGCATGTTGAAACAAATAACTCTTCATGTGATAATTAATTAAGAAATAACTTCAATATCTAAGACTAATTTTAATATTAAACCTTTTTACACTGCTCCATTAATGGTTAGAATAGCTTTCCGCAGTTTTCCTTGTAAATATATCCGCACCTTTCAATTATGATTCTGAATTTTGACTTATTCAATTACATACTGTTCATAATTATATACGTCATTTTTCTGTTTTTGCATTATAAAGCGTATGCCACAAAAACTTCAAAGACACGTGTTTAAAGTATACAACACATACAATTTATTTGCCCAATTAATAATAAATATAAACATTCATTATAAAGATATAATAATATAACATCTCTAAATCTTCTGTTTGTTTTTCTATTCATATTCACAAATTGCATGCATCAATACAAATATGTACATATACAATAATTATTCCTAATTATAAGTTGTTTTGTAAGTATAATTTTACAAAGAGTACTAACTCAGTACTAATTTGAAAACAATAGATAAATTAATTGAATCATTGCAATCAGATTACAAATGAACTCCATGATAAGATTGATTAAATATAATTAGTTCTACTCAACCAATTATTTAATTAGCAATAACTTATCCTTTTCTACTTATTTTTTGAGTTGTTGGTTTTATATACTACCTAGTATAAAAATATCAGCAGCAAATTTATACACATAATCTAGAAGCAAGTTTTAAGGAGGTACATTAATTAAACAAATGTTGATACTGGAATTTCAGGTACACACAATTAAAATTTTATGTGCGTACGTTCATGTATACCTCCTCCTCCCGCCCGGTATTTTATGTATTTACTGTAAAAAGTTTATGAACTTCAATGCGGATGTATATTACCTTTAATGTAAAGGTATCTTAAATTGTACATAAATTAATTTGCTATTACAAATACATTAAATCGAGTTGCACATTCAAGACAGTATTTACTTTTTACAATGTGCGATCAGCTTTATAAATGGTTTGGATTGCAGCGTATACGAATTAATTTCCAGGTCTTCGGGTGGTTGTTGCTGTCGTCGGAGATAAATTCTCGCGCCCGAACAGCATGTTCATAAAGCTTCCACTTAACGGCATTGAGCAGTTATCCTCGTCCTCGGCTTCAAGGCAGTCGACTATACGGTTGCAGCGTATATTGGCCGGCAGGCAGCGCGCGAACGGTCGGCTGCAGCTGAAACCCGGACACAGCGTCCGCGGCCGCGTCACCGACGACAGGGTGTCGCGGCTGGCTGCAAAGTAACGAAGCAGAAATGAAGGATGGGCGAAAAATTCGACTGGCCACGGAATTCGAATGATGGGAAAAAGGAAAGGAATGTAAACAGCGATCTGAGCAAGTCTGCTACGTGGAAAAGGGATTGTTTTCGATCAAAGGTGGTATTTCATTAACATTTTTTGTTCCTTCTTTCGAATTGAAATTCGGTGAAGCGAGTATTTATCGTAGGATTATTTGAAGTAAATTGTTTCATGCGAATGATTCAATTTTGTTTCTTATTATAGATAATAACATTCTCTTATAAGATATTTTTTTTTAATTTACTCATGCTAGAATAAAAGAATATTAAAATTTGTGCATTGAGTACAATGTTCTCGATTCAACTTTGTAATGAAATTTTATGAATATTATCTACTGTTTTCCCTGGGCCTACTAAGAAAGCACGATAATTAATCTTTCCTTTCTTATATAAGTACCGGAGATATTGGCCTAATATAGATACCTATATAAAGAAGTGTAATAGTATATAAGCTCTTAAGATGAACTATTTTTCAAAATAATTACCTAAGAAGATTTACGTAGAGTACAAATTAAGAAAGAAAAATGATCACCTCATTTTCAGTATCCTTCATTGATAATTATTACAAGGATTATTTCGGTAGGCCTTGCTACAGCAACGGCATAGAACAAAAAAAAAAGTTAAAAACAATTCATATTGAAGAATGAAAAAAGGTTGCGTTGTCAAACTTTTTTGTAGTTCGACTTAATTTCTTTTACATATAGCACTGTGTTATTCTTCGACAATAACAAGATATAAAAATAAGTTTTTGCAGTTGTTATGAAGTGTAATTAAACCAACTTACTCATAATGCTATTGATCCAGCCAACAAAGTAAGAAACTTTGGTGTATGCTCCCGGCTCGTTTCGCCTTCCACAACCCACACCGTGGCTGACTATTCCCCCGACGTACCATTCGGAAGGCGATCTAGGTACTCTGCGGTATGAGGAAAAGTCAGATAGAATATTTAATTGTTCCGATATTTATTCGTTAGTTTTCGGCTCTCTTTTACCTGCACATCAAAGGGCCACCACTGTCTCCTTGACACGCGTCACGACCGCCCTGTCTATATCCTGCGCATATTTCCGCTCTGTTTCGGTCTGCTGTGTGCTTGCAAGCTGTGATAGGTATATCTACTTCTCTCAAATGATCAGCTAAACAAGACATGTGTATTGCGAAAGAACATTAACGTGACTGAAATAAATGTTCAGACAAAAATTTATGACGAATTGAAGTGAGTAATAGAGAATAACATTGTCGTAAACCAAGCAAACCATCATTTGAAATATTTTTATCTTACAGAGGAAATAATATCAATGATTTTTGTCAATTTAACTATACTGAAAATAAAAATATAATTAATGATTGCGAGAACTGAAACTTATTGAGAAAAAAAAATAATAAGCACATATTTGTCGTGAAACGGCGTTGTTATTTTTAAAATCAAGTGGTACGTCGTGAATCGATCGACTAGAATCTTTTTTTTTCAAACAAACACAATCAGCGAGCAACATATATTTTCATAATTAAAAATTTTCTATTACTTCAAGCAAATTATTCTGTGTAATTTATTTTGCCCTCATCATGTTATATTGAAATTTCTTGATTAATTTAGCTAAGTAGTAAATTCTCTACTTATTTCAAATTGAATGATCTAATTTTGAAATTTCAACAAGTAGAATTCTTACGATCAGTTCCGCCCTCTTCCGTTGCGCCCCAACCAACGGCGGTGCACATACTGCCGGGACTTGGCTCCTGCAACAAACCGAAGAAGCCCTCGCTGACCCCGTCGGGTAGCCGTACGGGCCTTACCCAACCGTTGAAAAAGAGCGGCTCGCTCAAGAGGCCCAGGGCGATGTCGTTGGTCATAATCATGGGATTATAGTCCGGGTGGACGACCACTCCGTCGAGCCGGCGCGTTTGCCGCATCGATGAGAACGAAAAGCGCCTGAGCATGCCCGCGTCGATGTCATAGTAGTGGTTCTCGTGGCTGTAGGCAGGAGTTTCACGTTTCATAAGGTACACGAAGACATAATTTTTGTAGGTGTTATTTTATCACATCTCGACAAGACAAACATTCAGTTAGAAGAAAAGTTTAGAAAATATTCATTTTGTATAGGTAGGTACACGTAGTTACACTAAGTACAAGATATAATACGTAAAAGATTATTTTGAACATCTTCAGAGGCCACCCGAGCTTAGAAAGTTTTTTGAGCAAATTGTTAAGAGCAGTATGGCTACCAATTAAAACTTCTCTTTTAATAAGATTGTACTCTATAAAGTTGAATTAAAATTGTTCCACCGCATAGAATTAGTGGATATTCATTAAAGAAATAGTGAATATTCATTATTAATTAATGAATATTCACTATTTAAAATTGTGAATTTTTTTTGAGAAAAATTAATAATAAATATTTATTGCTTTAATGGAAAATTCCTTCAGTGGAAAATTTTATTTAACCTTTTCCTAATATTTAATAAAATTTACAATTTAATAAAATTGTAAATTATGTTTCTTTTCTAGTATTAATAAATAAATTATACATTCTTAGAGAATAAAACCGACTTATTAGTATAGTATCTCACCTGAACAATCTATTGGATACGACATTTTTTAGATATTATATAAGATATCGTTAGAATAAAAAATTTAATTTGGTCCACGTATGTGGAAAAGTGTGAGAAGAGATTAAAGTTAAATAACTTTTAACGAAAAATTGTTCACACCTTATCATCACGATCTTATCTACAAGTTAAATAGTCTTTTGTTAATACATGGAGAAAATTGTGTTGGAAGAATGACTATATTTTGTTATAGTAACTGTGGCACAGACTGAAATATTTATGAAAATTATTACCATTTATATACTAAAAATCGCTACTATTTTGTAATTTTTACTATATATTGCAGTGATTTTCATGAAAAAATGGGTCTGTCCCTCGATTCCTATCAAAAATCGAAATTTTTCTCCGTGTATTTTAAATTACCTTGACTATCGCATACATATATGTGTATCCTTCATAAACACAAGTTTCTCTATAAAACACTTGAAATTCCTCTCATGACACGAGATGAACACGTGAATACGTGAACCGCAGAGTCGCGCGAGCGTGCGCGCGCCGGGAAGTCGCCCGTCAATCGAGGCTTCTCATAAAAACAAATAATTAATCGATCCTCTCCTTCTCTCTCCTCTCTTCTCCGCCGAGAATAAAGGAGCGACAGCTCGCTTACGGGAGGCAAGACCTTCGGCAAGAAAAGCCCGTGAAAGAGATGGCGATTACGAGCGTATATATACTCACTCGGTGAAACAATGGGCCGCGCTGAGCACCCACCACTCGTTGAGGACGGCGCCGCCGCAGTGGAAGCGGCCGTTCTTATTGATTGCGATGACGAAGGGCCAGGCGCGCGGAGAACTCGCGTGGCCCCCAATGATGCCCACTATTTGGTCGGACGAGCTGTTTTGAGCTACGCCGACGAGCTGCTGCTGCTGCTGCTGCTGCTGCTGCTGCTGTTCCGTGTGGGTAAGAGATTCGACCATGCGCGTACCGCTGCGTATGCGCGGGCAACGGACAAAGGCTACTTGGCTAGGACACGAGGCTACGAGCTTCGCACCGTAGTAGGGGTTCTCGGTGAGGAAAGGCCCGGATTCCTGCTGGTTCGGCATTGCGATCAGTTCTATCTGGGGCAATTGTGCTCTGTAATATTTAGGTTCATAATACAGAGTATTAGATTTCATGTTTTAATTTTTTATAGCGTGGTGAAAAATTCATTCAAACTACTAATTATATCCTGTAATGATTATTTATACAAAAAAAAAAAAATTAGAAAATCATTAATATGAAATAAAAATTAGAAAATCATTAATATGAAATAAAAATCTATAACTGGTCGATTAACAGTATATTAGGTGAGTTATCAATAGAAACTATTAACTGTTTAAAGAAAAGTTAGAATACAAACCCCGTATGTCCAATTTGGCTGAGACACGCGTCTCTGGCCCAGCTGTAAGCGTATCCGCAGACCGGGTACCATTTACCCTGCAAGTTCTTGTGCAGGAAACCGACACTGTAGCCAACTGGAAACATCTGTGAACCCAGAGCAGTTTACTTTCTTATCTTAACGTGTGCACATTTCGAGCGCAATTAAAAACTAGACAAAAGACATCAGCGCACCTGGTTACCGACAGCAGCTGAGTACGATGCCGTCAAGATGCTGCAGTTCTCCTCGTCATTTCCCCCCGCGCATTGTCGTTTTCCATCGCAGTGTTGCTCTGGCGTGAAGCAGTTTTTCCTGCCCAGCATGGGATCATCGCAGCTGAACGCGTTCTGCGGGCAGCCTTGAAAAAGTACTCGTGTGAAAAACCGCTATATTTTGCGCTTAGACATGGGAGAATTTTCGTCGTTTTTATTGTCTGAAGAAATTCAAATTTTTGCTTTTCGGGATATCTGTAGGCTGACTCTTCTTATGTGTCTATCTTACAGTAAGTGGTTTCATCTAATTTGGTGTGCGTTTAGTTCCTATGGTATGACTTCACATACTCTGTGCGTTATTGATTTAACGTTTTATTCTCATTTTCGCATTTACACATCATATATACTTATTTAATTTATCTTAAAATATTCATTATACATATTTTTCTCGTTCGTATTAATTAAAAATAATATTAAATATTTATTTTTATATTATTATACAGAAAGGTTTTATGAACGCTAATCTTATTTATGCGATAATATTTAATTGTAATATGACGATTGAAACTGCAGGTTTATGCAACATAACTCAATACCACCTCAACGCTTTCTGTCATACTTCCAATATCCGATTGGAGATATAGGGAAGTAATTTGGACCGCAGCAGCGCATTAATACTACAAACGCGTCTTTGTGTTGTTATACATATATTATATATATAGCAAATGCAAAATTCCGGAGGTTGTTTTTGAGATAAAACAGTGCGGCAAGTAGCAAGATGCATACTAATATAAGACCGTTGTAATTTGTGTCTATATTACGTTTTTGAAAACGCTCTAACGGTATTAATAAAGATTTTTTTATTTTTCTACAACATAATATTGTTATTTTTCAAAGTAAATTAAAAACACACAATCAGTGAAGTTGTAATTTTGTTTAAACCTCATTGAAATATTTATTCAACTTTTCAGATTTATATTCGAACATCGTGAACTTTAATTATTTATGTTTATAACTGATGCTTAATTTTTTTATTATATATTTTATTTTGACGTTAATGATTTTTGAGATTAAGTATAGAGTAGTGTTTGTAATAACTTTTAGGACGAATAATTCCTGCATTATCTTTTTTTTGTAAGTTCTTTTAAAAATTAAATACCTGAAATAAACTACCTGAAAAAATAATATCGAATGGCTAATTACCATAACAGCCGAGTTCATCTTCGCCGTGAGGACAGTCTTGATAATAGTCGCACAGTCGTTGTTTGCCAATACGTTCTCTACAGGAGCATTTTAATTCATCGCTTGAATCTTTGCAGTCCACAAAATTATCGCACCATTGCTGTCTTTGAATACATTTTGAGCCATCGTTGCATCGTAGAAAATTTACTGGGCATTCTCGCACATAGCCTGAAAATCATATGCACTGATACCAAATCAATGAAATACTTCTGTGTTGTCAAGGAAGAAGGGAATAAGTTACTTGAAAAACATTTCGAGATATTGCAATTTAAATGCTAAAGCTTACATGCAACTGCTAATATTTTTCCCTTTTCAATTACGTTGTAACAGCGGCATATTAAATTTTTTTTCCAAAAAAAACTTTAAAAAATTGCGTATTCGACCTCAAAAAAGTGAAAAATGGCCTTAACTCAATTTTCATAAAAATTGGACATATTCTCTTCTTCCTTGGCATCATAATTAATAATCAGTTATATAAAGTATAGGACTGATTTCGTATCAGTGGATAAGCACTCATTCAAATTTAAAAAGTATAGAAGTAGCAGTAAAGATATTAAAAATGTAAACATCTTTAATCGATGAAATAAAAAAGTATAAAAATAAAATAAAAGAACCTCTAAATAAATATTCGAACGGATTGGCGAACTTAGTTGACACAAATTCATGCTGATCGCTGTTACTGTCTTTATTCGTGTTCTTCAACAGTA
This sequence comes from Torymus sinensis, assembly GCA_030522985.1. NCBI lineage: Eukaryota > Metazoa > Arthropoda > Insecta > Hymenoptera > Torymidae > Torymus > Torymus sinensis. The sequence continues at coordinate 10,694 of JAPYZP010000100.1, read as the reverse complement.
AAGGATCGAAATCAGTGATTCCAGGCACCTCAGGAAACAGATAAGTTGGCCTCACTGGAACGTGGGTACAATAAAAAGGCAATGACGGCATGCCCGCGGTCGGTGAATTTTTCTGACTCTGCAGGAAGCAGACCGTCTGCATCGTCACATCGTTCACGCCTGGGGACACGTGCATTACGGGCTGCTGCTGTTGCTGTTGTTGCAAGAATGTAGCGCCAGGCTGGGCTTGCGCGTAATTTGGCACCGCGAATGGCCAGTGACCCGACACTGAAAAGAATTTAATTTATCGGTTGAAAAGTGAGAATGACAACGAAGAGAAAGAGAATGAGAAGGAAGAGAGAGAGAAAGTAATTTTGTTATTAGTTGACATTAGCCTATATATTTTAACTCTTATATAGGGGTAAGAATATAGATTGGTCAAAGGCATTTAATACATTGCATTGTGATTTTAGTTTGATTTGATATTCGTCGGTGTTATATATGCTCCGTACGTAGAGTTTAAACGAATTTGTTGTCTGCTAACGTCAATGTTCAGAAAAATAAGCCTTTAGTATAATTATATTGTTAAAAATTTCATGATAATAAAAAGACTTTGAATTGTAGATGAATCGAATGATAAACGAAAAATTACAAAATGTGGGCAATTTGTGCAAAGGTATGGTATGTAATAGCAGATTAAAGTAGAAATTTTTATGTAAAACATTTAATCTTTTTCAATTACACAGTCAGAAAACTTCCCCTTGCATAGAATTACTGTGTTTTAATTTTGTAATTCCAAATGTAAATATGAATGTAGGGAAAATACCTAATGTAGGGAAAATACCTAATGTACGGAATTTTTCTAACACTCGAGTATTATAATTTTTTAATTTTGCCGTAGTGTACATTATTCGTTTATAATAATCAATAGTAAAATATGTAAACGAACTCAATGAAAAACAAGAGTTAAGGAGTTAAGAAGTTAATAAGCCTTCCAAAAAATAGCGGAAAATACGGAAATATTGATCGGTACTTTAACGTGATTAGGCTTCAACATTTCTTTCAATTTAATTTGGCAATAAACAGTATTGCAAAACTATAACAAATTTATTTGTACTACTTGAATATAAAAAGCGACAATAATAAAATTGCAATTCTGTCAATACCAATATAATATTAAAAACTTGAGAAAATAAAATGATGTCCATACACTTACATCTATCGTTCGTGACCAAAATGTATAAAATAGTAACTGTACTTGCCTTGATATGAATTTATCGATTTAGGATATCCATAAAAGTATTGAAGTGCCGGCGCAAATTGTATTTCGCTATTTCTTTTTGTTATTTCTGCTCCATCGTCACTCCTTGCTACGCTTTCTTTCGTCTGTCGCTTTGTACGACTAGCAAAAGAACCGAGAGAATGAGTCTGGCGGATCGGAATCGAATTATCCTGCCACGAATTTGGTCTCTTGCGCTTGCTTTCTTCCTTCACAATTTGGACGTTGATCTCACCTTAGTAACATTATTGTTATTTAGAAACTGAATCACTGTACTTTATAGAGAACGAGTACTAGTGTGATTATAAATAATGGGTCGTTACCTGTTTGAAAGGAATCAACTGTCAGTATGATGTAAAGCCAGAAGAAACATGTTAGGATGGAAAATGTTACAAAAATAAGTTTGTTATGATGAGTCACTGTAAAAAAAGCACAATCTTTTAAGTAAAAATGTATTCTCTTTTTTGAAAGTAATTATTGTTAGTTCATAATCTACAAACTTTTTTGTAAAATATATTAAAACATTAGATCCGAAATCCTTCACCGTTGAACTTATACTGTAAATAGTCTTGAGAGTCAAGCTCTAATTCGCACAATGTAAGACAAAATTTGCTATCGTCAGCACTCACGAAGGAAAAAGATATTACGAACAAATTTCGCAATTTCAGGTTATTTCGGGTTATTGCCTTTAGAATACTTTAACTACGCATTATTTCGTATCGTGTTTGCTTTATTTTGATGTTTATACAACATGTTTTTAACTCTTTCAGTCACAGGAGTCAATATATCGGCACGCTGTTTATTTTAACCTTTTTTCTTTTTAATATTCTCTGCGTAATCCTGAAATTTTTTGCATTTTCAGATAGTAAAAGATTAAAATTTTAAATCGAATAGGATGTTTTGTCAATCCATAAGTGTTTATACTTGTTATAAACAAATATATGCCAAAAGATTGTGTCTTCACAAATGAATTGCGTGACTGAAAGGATTAAAGTTCTTTTGCAAAAAGAAACGTAAATTTATATTAATTTATACTAATTTATTTTTGAAAATATAAGGTTTCGGTAGTATTAGTTATTTTATACAATGATCATTTTAAAACATTATTCCTCTTTTTGATACCGTCTAAAAAATTTTTATAATTATTGATATGCTTAAATCGTTGTTCATTATTATTATTTAGAAATGTTTTCGAACACGAGAAAGGGTTGTAGACACGCATCAAAAATAAGAATTCAAAACTAAAGAATACGACTTTTTATTTGCTTGTCCACTATTAAATAATATTCGTTCGTGTTGAACATTATAATATACGAAATACACTTGGAAATAATGAAAATCCGTCTGTGTAAAATTGCGCGATACTTCGTGTGTATTAATTTACACAATAATATTCCGCCGTTAAATGGCGGAAATGAGTTTTTCAGAGACTTCATATTTTAACAAAATTAAGTAAAAGAATTTAACTATATCATTATTAAATAAATACTTTATATAGGAAGAATCATTGGGTCACATATATAACTGAGTTTTGCTCTCACCACCATACAGTATAATTAAAATTTTATTCCGATAAACTTTTTATCCGACAATTAATTTTAATCCGGCAAAGTCAATATAAATTTTTAGACCGAAAAAGTCATGAAGCTAATGCGGGCTAGCTCGGCTGCTGGTTCGCACGCTCCCTCGATCGTGCGCCAGGGAAGTTAACAAAGTTCAAATTGAGCTGATGTGTTGCTATTTGAAGAGGCGTGCAAAGTTTTAAGCCGTTTACGTCAGTAAAGGTTATTTTATGGCCGGGACAAGCTAAAGCGTACCCGCTCCGGCGCCTTTGTCACTTGGAGGATTAATAATCCGAGACGCTCTGGCATTGCGAAACGGCGGCGCTACGTGCGCAAACTGAATACATTGCATTGCGCCGCGTTAATTTATATATTCACGTTCGCGCTTTGTAACATTGCATTTTCGGATGATTTATAGATTATTGTTTTTACATAACAGAGCGATAAAAGAGATTCGATTTATGCATTTAAAAGAGCTAACGACGCAGTTATTGAAGGGATTTAATTACAAGGTAAAATCTGATTGTCTTATAAGATTATAATAACGATGTTATATTACATATGAAAACGGTTATGTAATTTCTATCCAAAAATAATTTTATTGAAATTGTATCATACATGATTATTATTCTATTTTTATAATATAATACTTATTTTAATAAATATACATACAATTATTATTTAAACGCTTTCAATTAAAAATTACAATTAATGCGATTACAATTCCAAATGAAACTTATACTTTGAGCTTTAATTATAAATAATATATAATTTTAAAAATGTGCTATTCAAGTGAAACTACTGGTGAAATCATAGGAAAACATTAAAAACACTATTATGCAATTTCCCACTTACTCGCATGGAAGTAACAGAAGAGAGTGCATGTGATTGCACACGCCACGGAAAGAGGCTCACTATGCAGTAATTTTTTCTGGTTAATCGTCTACTTATTATAGAGTGCACAAAGAAAGATTCATTTTAATTTATTATATTTTTCTTTTCAATTTAATTATTTAATTATACTTTTCATTTAAAGCTATATTCGTATTAAATTTTTATTGAATTAAAATTTTAACTTTTTCATCTATTTATTCTTTGGATATTATTAATTAAGAAATTAAGTCTTGATTGACATAAAGTTTAATTAAAAATTTACTTTGAAATGTTTTTCATTGGTCTATATAAAAACTATAATTTGAAAATTTGTTTTGTTTCTATTAATTATTAAAATTAAAATTCTTTCTCATATATTATATTATTTTGAGAAAAATATCTTAGACCAAATTTTAGAGAGTAAACTTTCACTTTTAACTACTTAACTATGCAGTGAAATGACAGAAGTTCTTTTACACTTTCTGTAATTAATTTGAGGAGATTATCATATTGTACTATTGTACACTGCGAAAAATGTTCTAGTAAAATTTATTATAAACGTAAGAAAAATTACTATATTTTGTAGGAACGTTCGGACCAACTGCAATTGTATTAATTTTTGCTATCCAACATACTTAGTCATTTTTATTACAGAGGTCAAATTTCAAAAAATTGATTTTTCTTTTTAGTCTTTACAGACCTATATTGGTGGACTCTAATAACATGTTTAAGGTTTAAATAAATTAAATAGAGAAATAAAAAATTTTTTTTACGGCGGTTGTATTCGAACCCTGCGGACCCTCCGCCCGAACGGAAAGTGACTTAGGGCTAACATTAGGGCCTTGTCCGATGCCCTAGAAAAATTACAAGGACCTGACATGGCACCTCGTAAGGCTCGACGTAAGGTGAGTAACGGGCACATATTATGTCGCCCTGGCAGTTTATTCGGACTTGTTATTTCTTCTTAATTTCCTGCATTAAATAACTAATCACGCACGAAGCTCTAAAGTCGTCTGAAATGACTTAGAAATCATCATTAAGTTGTTTAGAGAAGTTACCCGCATAATAACGCCAAAGTAATAAAACAGTAAAAATTTCTTTTAACCTCAAAACTGAAACTACGTACGTGCGATATTAAGGCTTCCGTCGGGCGGAGATCCGGGAATGAACGTTAAGGCCCTATGCAAGGTCACATGTGGTAGCTCTTATCCGGCGTTTTATAAGGCGCTACCTATACCATTACTATCGGAGCCGGACGGGAGCGCCGTTACGCGCCTTGCTACAGGAGCCCTTGCGGAGAATCTGATTGGGTCCTTACAAACATCTGCAGATTGCACGGCGAAGTGAAATTGCGAGAGAAACATAACCTCAAAATGACACGTGTGCGCCTTGACATGCGCAGTAAGTACTATTCGTGTGACAATTTTTACTATGTTGGATAGCAAAATTTGAATACTTTGAACAGTTTGAAATATTTACTACACCGTAATTTTTACTATGTAACATAATAATTTTTATAAAATAACTTTTAGAAAAATTATTCCAAATATATCAATTATTTCTATTATTATAATAAAAATCCAACATAATGCACGTTCGTCTGATCATTGCTAGAAAATATAGTAATTTTTCTTATGTTTATAGTAAATTTTCCTGCAACATTTCTCTTAGTGTATATACTATTACAATACATAATATTGTATAATATTATGTTTTTAATATTAGAGTCGATTACTTTTATTTGAGCATATTGCATACTTATTGAGTTAATTATACAAACTAATTTTCTTTCATTTACAAGGTAGGATAAGTCGCATGAATTTTATATGTAAATTCGATTCGGTAAGAATTGAATAATGGCTGGCTAGTTTTTAGCTAAGACCTGCGGTTATATTTTTTCAATTGACACTTCTAATACAATCTTTTCGATTTCTAATGGGGATAATTTGATTTTAGTAATTTTTCCGTTACTCAACTTAGGTTTGCCAGTTATTTTATTTCATTTGTTAAGGTGGTATTCTACCTAATTTTATGCAGAATTATGTCATTTTCAGAAAAAGACTAGTGTGCAAGTTTTCTTCGCACTCACATGATGGATTTTGATGAGACAAGTCGATAATTACTGGGAAAACATGCACCTTTGGTATGACCTCTGGAATTAAAAAATTTTGTTATTAAGTATTTTTTTAATTAGAAACACTACTTTTTTCTTAATTTTATCAATTTTTATGAATTTTTATTGTCTTTTTCAATTAAAAAAATACTTAATCACAAAATTTTTTAATTCCAGAGCTTAATACCATATAGGTACATGTTTTCCAAGCCATTTGCGACTTTTCTGATCAAAATCCATCAAGTGACTGTCAAGAAAACTGGCACACCAGTTGTTTTTTCTAAAATGACATAAAATTCTGCATAAAGTGGGTTTAGAGACCTATCTCCTGGGATTTTGTATTAATAAGTTTTATTAGTAATACATATACTTAATTTTATAGTAATTATATTTTAATTAATTTTATCAGGTAATGTTGGCCTCAGGAGTCATTAGGTAGAAGACCACTTTAAGTATAAATAATTATGAACCTTTTTTGAATAATTATTATTTAAATCATTGTAGATTTTCCTTTCGGCGTGTATGGTCAATGTTCACCATTTATGTTTACAATATCATTTTATTGTATACTTAATGTAAAAACCGCTGCCGAGTCCTTGGCACGTAGCTTCCTCCAAATTAATTTATCGTTCCTACACGTATAGTATTTAGTTCAAATATAAAATATGTTTATTCATTCTATATGTTTTAAAATGATTTAAAAATTCTCTTTCGAATGTTTTCAAACCCATCCGATTCAGATACATAGAGCCGTTCTTACCGAACGGATAAGTTTAAATATGGCATATCGGCGTCTCAGGTGAGAACCACGGCCATTAAAAGTTACTACTACTACTACATAGAGCCGTTCTCGAGAAATTACGATTTGAAAAAAAGGCTAAAAAAATGTTAACCAAAAATATCTCTGAAATTTAAGAACCAATCATATTGCCCAAAGAACTTGGCCGAAAGCTATCCATAATCTACCTCTACAAGAAATTTTGTAGCGAGTAAGACAATTTAACTCCCGTAATCGTTGTACAACCAAAGCTCATTTTTTTTAGAAATTTAATTTAATAAGGTATTTTAATTCTCTTTGAATGCTATTCCCATCCGATTAAAATATCTCGATCATATTTAAAAAAAAAAAGAATAAATTTTGAGATAATCGAAAATTCGAAATAAAACAAAAACGCATTGGCCCAATAAAAAATCAGATTTGTGACCCGCAATCACAAAATAAAAACCAAAAAAATGAGATCTGTCCGGTTAAAATCGACCGAGTAGAAGCTGAGCATACATCAATACAGACATTTTTAATAAACCATTTTGATTCCTAGCACCTCGGAAAACAATTATAACATTTTTGTAGAACTCACAAAATTACTATCTTAAAGCTTCCTCTAAGAGGAAGCAAAATTGTGTCAGGAGAAAAATTAATATTTGTATTATTATATAGAACCGGATAAAATGAAAAGAACATTTGACAGGTAAAGAAATGACTGGGGATGTCATATACTTGAACTCGAAGAACCAGTATTTTCCAACCGCATCCAAAGCCAAACATCTAAATGACTCGTCACACACCTCCCATCAATCAAAACACTTGAGACACGGTTCAGCAGCGAGCATCATCATAATCATCATCATCGCTCAATCACGCCCATTAAGGAGCTTGGCTCCCGAGCCAGTGCTCCGATAGCCTATTACTCTATATACGGATCGGGCATGGCTAGCAGCACGCGCGCACCTGCCTTTTATCGACATTGTGCAATACATATTGGCCGAGTATAGCAGCCTCTGTCACTTTCTCCTTCAGGCGCGCGCCGCCCGCCAGCTCGCTCACCGTCGCGATTCGCAGCGACGAACAGTCTTTGCGCACGCGTTATCGCGTTTTCTCTAATACCCGTCGTTGCTCCTCCTTTTTTCCGTTTCTTTTTGCTCTGCCTTTCTTCGCGATTCCGCTCGTCTTTGGAAAGTGCACGAGTGATTATCGGGCGTCTAGCGTTGCATAACATGCAAATGACGCTGAGGATTTTCGTGCGGCGTGCGCGTGCCGGGGAACTCGATGGACGACGCTGTTTCTGTTGTCATAGTCGTTTTGTGAAAAAGTTATGATGAGAGAGGAGACGAACCGAGGAATGCGAGTTGGAATTTCGTTGAGAAATAAGTGGCGAAAGATGTGCGACTCGTTGACAGTGCGAATTTATTAACTTTTAAATCGAAAGATCGGTACTGTTTTTTTCTTGGTTTTATTAATCTTCTATCTCAACGAGGGGTGACCAATGGCTAGGAATACAGGAATAGTGCCAAGAGAATGTCACTGGATAGATCCTATATGCGTGGAGAGGAGATCGGACACGAAATGCGAGATGCGACTGTTCGCGTGCATTCGTAAAGTGGATGCCACATCTGATGACCTGTTGGGCGTGATAGACCACTTCTATCTTCCAGGCTATTATGGTAGGTATGGTTACCTTTTGCTCGTATTACATTTGTTGGTATTAGATTTGAAACGAATATAGTGCTTGCATTTTCGGTATTTTGAATAATTAAAAGTGCTTTATAAAGATGAATTTTGAATTATCAATTAAAAATTGTATAGTTTGAAATTGAAATATAAAAATGTGTACAAAGATTTTTTCAAGTAAAAGAAAGTAAGAAAAAAAGAGATAATACATTATTTTATTGTTGAAATTATGGTCTTATTATGAGTAATTTAAAGTTTTTGCAAAAATTTTCCAACTATATAGTATTAATATAGAAGGTGTATTTTTTTGAAAACTGATGATTCAAAAACTATTTTTATATAGAATTATACTTTCACGACTTTGTAAGGGAAAGTTAGGAAAAATAGCGTTACAGTTGACATTGACATATAATAATATAGAGTGTTACGTATATCAGTCATAAAACATGCCGCCATATACATAACTAGTTTTTCTTTATCCATTATAACGGACATAACTTTTACAATACGTAATTGAGTTAATTAATTATATAGTTCTATTACATTTGCTACAGAATCACCGATTTATAATGACAATCGTAATTACTGCAATATACGTAGCATTATAATTTAAAATTTATTCTAAATATAATTTTGAAACAAGTACTCAGAGAAACTCCGTTTAAAAGTCTAAATAGTAAAAAATTACACGGCTGACCCAATTGCACCAGTGCAGAAAAAAGTCAGAAAATAAGTAATACTTTCAAAAACGATCATTTCGCATGCGAAAGAGCACTTCTCGCTGCTAGCCGAATGAACAGCCAAGTTTCAAAATGTGTTTCAGTCAGCGGTCGTGTATAAAAAGTTGCGGTGGTATAAGGAGTAGCACCGTCATATACATTACTATATAGCCACTGGCGCAACAAACCAGAGAGAAAACTACCCTTAGGGAAACATGAACATTTTTATTGGTCATCAAGTTTTCCGAACAAACGGTGTAAATTCCATATTCAAAAGGTTCATTACTTATAAGCAATAAGAATAAGTTTAAAATTTAAACAAACAAATTTTCAGCTTATCTATACTTTTTATATTAGACAGTTCAAACTTGACGATTTTATATTTCAATTGGACTAAATATATTCTCAATTCTCTGGAACTAAAAATACTATTTTTAATGAAATAATACAGCTCGGGTTTGAAACTGAAAAATTTGTTATCATTGTTTTAAAATATCTTTGCACAAATCGTACTTGGGAAACCTATACAAAGACACGTGATAAAATCTCGCTTCGAAATAATGACATAATGGCACTTCATTCTGGTTTACGTCCGGAAAACTCCGATAAGCTTATAAATACGGACGTAACTCGCATAAACATCCAATTCAACGGTTCGCGAATCACCTATAATAACGGTTCCTAGCCTGAATACGACATCGGAGCCACGCGAAGCCGGAAGGAGAAAACGGGCAGCCGCGCCACTGAAGTGTGTATGGATGTGCGTGTAACCATATTACACGTGTTGGCGGGCGGTCAGAAGCTTTTTTTTCACAGAAAAAGCGCCCAGAGGCTTACGTTGCCTTACGGGGTCGTGGGATGCCTATAAAAGTTATAGCTGTGTGGACTGTATGCCGGGACGATCGGGCCCATCATATTCGCATCGGGGGCGTGTTTCACTTCCTAATTCTTTCTTAATCGCGTGGCAAAAAGATAGTACGGGTAACGTTGCGTTCGCAGGACGATGGTTATATGGCGCTGGCTTTAATCGACGGTTACAGTATTGTGCAATTGCGGAAAACGCATAATAGGCAGCGAGGCTGCGCTGAACGCGCGCGTTTGGCAAGATGAGGAAGGAATTCAGTATTATGACGAATTTTTATTCTAATAGGTTGTTTGCGCAACCAGAATTATAGTTTATCGAATGGGGAGAGAAGCAAATGGCTTAACAATATTCGTAGAAGAAGTTTTGAAATGCAGTTTACTCAATTCACATTTTATTTGAAAGCAACGGGAAATTCCTTTCTAATACTTGAGGATTTTCACATGATTAAGGTATTTGAAGGAAACAAATTGAAAAGAAAATATGTGGCAAACATAATTATAGGGTGACTTCACCAGTGAATGAACGAATAAGGAAATTGTAGCTTTTGTTATTTAGTTAAGTGGTTTCAAAATGGATTAAAAGTATAATCCTTTTGAAATTTATTTTCTAAAATGTTCAAACTTTACGTCGGTGAGCAAAATTTGAAGAAAGAATCAAAGTAAAAATTTTATTTAACAAAAATCTATAAATATCTCCTAAAACCCAGTGAATGAACAGGCAATCTTAGTATCTAAATACGAGTCACCAGTGAATTAATTCATCGCCAGTGAATGAACACTTGATAGCGGCGATTTTATGATTTTATTCTTAACAAGATAATTTTTTTATGCAGAATCTTTATATAAAATGTAATAA
>JAPYZP010000099.1:0-38665 GCA_030522985.1 Torymus sinensis | reverse complement strand
TCTAAGAAAAATGTGTGTCAGATAATGAATAAATATTGAATAATGGGATTCGTACTTTTGTTTTGTTCTAACGACAATATTCCGTAGAAATCGATACTTCGTCGCTGATCCTCTTCCCAAAGCACGCGTTCAACCAAATTCCACGGAGATCTTTAACCATTACAAACTCCCCGGTACCAAGAACCCGTCTTAAATTACATTATATCCAACCTAACGACCTAATTCCTCCGGCTAACCTATAATAACCCAAAAAACCACACCCCACACAAGACAAACGAGGACTCGCTGATCGCCTTCTCTCTCTCACTCTATTTCCTCTTCTTCTCCTCCTTCCGACGCTGCCTTTTTTCGTCCATCAAGACTTACGCGAGCGAGCGCCTCGATAATCTCGCCCCGGCGTACACACACACATAACCCATTTCCGCGGGGCTTTTTGCGCACGCGCGCGGTAAGCGCTAATTTCTGCACGTGCACGCGCCCGCGCGCGCAAGAAGAAGCGCAGAAGCGATCGCGCGATTTCCGAGGATGGAACGTCTTCGGGGGGATTTCACGGATGGTTTTTAGAGAGGCGCGATGGGGGATTGGATATGGCGAAATGTGGGTTGCTTCGCTTTTTTTGTCCTCGTATGTTATATGGTTGTTTTGAAATATATAACGTCGATAATGCGATTAGAAGTGTAAAAGAGGTGCGTGACAAAGAAAATTAAAATCCCGTAATGGCTTTTACCTGTGAAACGTTTTTAAAAGCTCTTTTCTGTAGCAAAGAAGGAAACAAAAAATTGGTTTTTCTCGATTACGTTTGGAAATTTCGCCGCGGATCCATTATGTTTTCAGGTTACATCAGAGATAAAGTATCTTACGATAAAGTAATTTGCAACTTCCGTGGTAATGTAGTTTTCTCGGGAAGTAATCTGTAATTAAATTTCGTTCGGTGAGAAAGAATTTTTTACAGTATTTATAACTGTAATTAAAACAATTCCAAGAATTAAAGGGACACTTAACTTAATTGAACTAATGTATTGAATGAATTGTCTCTTCGGACAGAGAGGAGAGAGAGAAAATCCATTTAAGCAACTGGTCTCACACGGGTAATTTACATGTTAAGTCATGCAGAAATCTTAAGTTCGCGAACAACTAACGGAGGAGAGAGCGAAACGGACAAAAAAAGGAAGAAGAAGAAGAAGAATAGTTACACAAGTTTGGACTCGACAGGAGTCGTACGAAACAAGAGTTCTGGAAGTAACGGCAAAACGAGGAAAGAAAGCTGCGTGTATACGTGAGAGAGAAGATTTGAAAAACAGAAACTAGCAAACGGATTTTAAATCGTCGGATTAAGACACCGCGCTTTTATTGAAAACTCCAAATATCATCCGAGCTCATATAATATTGCAAAAATTTCGAGAAACAATAAAAGCGCGAGAAAATAACCCACGCGCCGATCCTCGCTGTTAATAAAGATGTCATTACAGATTCGGCGAAAGAAAAATACGCGCTGCAATACCAGAAATACCAAATATACAGCGATCGAAGAATCGAGCTGCCGTCGCCGAGAGAAAGGGAGTCTATGCAAACAGAAACGCATTATGCAGCAGATATTCGCTCCGTCGGCTCGAATTATCGGCATCAGCGTTTTTCCGCGGTGAACTTTCTCCCACCGCCCTTTCCCATATAATCCCGAGTCGTCGTCGTCGCAGTTCCGCTGAAAATTAATATCCCGCGAACTTTCGCCGACGGCGAATCAGCCTGGAAACCTATAGCAATATATATATAGTGTGGAGGGGAAGGCGAGAGGAGGACTTCAAAGGCCGCGGAATGCGCGACTTGGTTCGATCTAACAGAAGTTTGGGCGGTGCTTATAAAGGTAATCAAGTCGGAATGCGACGGGGTGAGGTTTTTGTGCAGGGCGAAAAAATTCGAGTTTGACGACGTTGGAGGGTGGTTTCGTCGCCAGAGAGGGCGAAAATTCCAGGGATAGTTGCCGCGGCGTGGAGACGAGAGAGTTAATCGAAGATCCTGCAGGTGCCGCGGAGTTGGCTGCATGCGCCACGGGGAAAGTGAAATTTTTGGGGTACAATGGGGAGCGGAATTTTGGAGATGTTAATGAAGAATGTTTAGCGAGCGTGCGACAGAAAGTTCTCGATGGGCTGGGTATGTCGTTGAGAGTTTGGCTAATTTAGATTGAGCGAGTGTATGTATAACCGTTGTGGTGCATTGAGGTTAGAAGAAAGGGAAGTTATCGTGAATTGACATGAAGAAAGCCTCTACATATTTTACATTTCGCAGCGATCTCTCATTGTTTTAAAATTATTATATAGCCTTATGATATTATAAATATATTTAAACTTATATTGTTGTGTAGCTTTTGTTTCCACGGATGAATAAGTATATTCTGAGAACTAAACGCTTATGCAGGATAGAAATAGTCACAATAAGATAAAGTTTTGTGAAAATAAAGCCAGATACAAACTGGAACATGACATTGTCCTGGCTGATCAATACTTACGATACTGCAAATGTCATCGTGAGATATTCGTTGCTGCAGTATTTTATGAAACGACGATTTTATCACCTTCGCCGCTATTTATATAACCATATAACAACCCGTACTGATATTACGTCGTATATCTCTATCAGTATATTATTTCACCTACATCTTTACAATCATAATATATATCATAGCAAAGTCAAGTCAATCCCACTTATACCCTTACTTAAAAACTACATCCGTACCTACGCCACCACATCTCTTGCCACGTGCAATCCTAACCCCCACTAACAATTATCATAATTTTTCTCTCAAATATAAACATGAATAAAAGCAAAAAAATAAAAAAAGAACTCACCTGATGGCCATGCTTTTAGCCTTGAGATGATGCCACCGCTGGTTCATCTCGTCGAGCCTCCGCTGCAGCATGACCGCGTCGTCCTGGCTGGCGAGGCTGCTGAGGAGCTTGCGTCCCGTGCCGTTGAGCGAGGCGTACACATCGTGGTGCGTCTCAATTTCCGACTGCAAGTCCTGCAAAGGACGGACAATTTTAGAGCCGATTAGAGAGAGACACGCGCGAGCGAGCGAGCGTCAAAGGCCCTCTCTCTCTCTTTTCAATTTATAATGCGGGCGAGTTCGATGGAGACGGACAGGCGCATAAGGTGCTGGAAGCGTCCCGCTGGGGGTTCTTTGTGATCGGGCGTATAGGGGAAATAAGAGGTGTAAAAGTACGTTTTTGTTGGGAAAATGGGTGTGTGTAGAGAAAACGGGGTTTCTGGATTTGTGGTCGTGGACAAAGATTATTTTCTTTTGTCAAAAGGTGTACGTTGCCTTTTTTAGGGGATAGTGTAGATTGTTCGCTTTAGTTTGAACAAATTCCTCTCTCAGTAATTTTTCGTACGTATAATTTTGTTGCTAATGCAACATTATTCGAAAGTAATATATTCAATCGGTAATTAATTCAATCAATATTTCTTCACGTAGACATGATAACATTGTTACGTCCATCCCTGAAATAAACTTATAAAGTATATTTTTATAAAGTGTATTCCGGGCAAAGGACGCAAATAAATTATTTACAGACGTATGTCTGATCGAACCCGATTATTTCCACTCATTTACAGTCACGCACCCAACCCAACCTCTATCATTTATATTTTCTCCAGAAAAATCTCAGCTATGCGACAAAAATATCCTTTTAAATCCAACACGGAATCTTCCATAAAAGAAGCCAAAAAAACCTCTCACCCTCAACCGATATTTCTTCAAAATCAACGCAATCCTCCCTCCCATCTCCTCGAAACATCTGCTCTCGGATCTCTCGAAAAATTCTCCCTCGCTCTCTCTCTGACTCTAGCACCCTGCGATGCGCGCGCGCGAGCGATGGAAGCGGTCCAAGAGGTCGTCCCTCTCGCGTCACTTGTTTCCTTCCTCTCGATTATTGCCCGCCGAGCGCCTCGCGCGCACTTCACCCTTCGCGGATGGATGAATCAGCCTCCTGCTGCTGCGTCTACGGACCGGATTCTAAGATCGGAGTTATCCGGTGCGCTGTTGCGCGACGTCGTTTGTTTAAAGGAAAAGGCGAGGCAGGGATTTTTTTTTTTGCTCGGGATTGTAAAAGTACTTTTTGACAAATTTTTGAAAGTAGGGCAGGGTTATGAGATAAGAGCGAAACAAAACGTTGTCTGACGTGACGCTGACAGTATCTACTTACAGTTTTACTTTTGTATTTGATGCGTGCGTGTATGCGCTTTTCAATACTCGTAAAATAAAACGTATAATTTCGATAAATTATATGGTGAATTGATTTTGACCCACGAGCACGCGACGCGTTTTTAAAATCGTCGTCGCGAACAGCCGAGACGACAACGACGACGACGAAAAAAAAAACGGAGAGTACAGAGCGAAAAATACAACAATACCGGTGGAAAATCTAGATAGGGGAAATAGAGTGAGAGGCGAGAACGAGAGAGAATATTCGAATGGCTGCACTGTGTCTATAGCCTTATCGCGGCCGTGCGGACCTTTATATACATGCTGGTTATGTCGATAACGAATTCGGTCGCTCCTAGGACACACACACACATACCCACGCGCGCTTTCGCAATCATCCGTTTATTCGATTGCTTTTATTCTTGTGCAAATTTCGTTATTTACCATTCCATAGTTAAATGGTATTGATTTTTATTAAAAAGAAAAAAGACACTGCGATGCTCACGCGCGATGTACATTCGGAATTCGCGATATGATTTATTTTGCGTTGCGCGTTTGTTGAAAGTGGATAAAACAATGTGTTGACGATTGAATCGGTTGGTATATGTTTAGAAGCTTATGGCTACAGGATCGTTTTTAGTAATTCCAATAATAAATGACAGAAAAAACACTTCCATCAATGCATTAAAATCACCTCTTATACATCCTGGTACGTTATTTTACCTGCTCGAAGTAGCGCAGCTCGGCGATGAGCGTGTACGAGAGGAAGATGAACCTCGCGTCCTCGCGCAGCGGCGACGGCATCCACCATCGGCGAGCGACGCGGCCACTGCCGGCGCCTCGCCAACGGCCACCGGGCCACGTGCCCGGGCCCATAGCCCCACGGGGGGCCCCATAGTCCACTGTGATCAGACAGCCCAGCAGCATCGCGCGCTCGGCATTGCTCGTTGCACTTGGCACCACTGGCACTGTTTTTCTTTCTTTCTTTTTTTACGCGCACACTTTGGTCACTGGTAGGGGGCTAGGGTTCTGTCATTGTTGCTGTTGTTGTTTGATTGCTGTAGAATAGTGAATTGTACACTAAAACTAACTTTTTGGTGAAAATCAAATTTCACTATTTTAAAAGTGCATATATACACTGGAAGTGAAGTGCATATTCACTATTCTATACCAGTACCCACGACCTTGCATTGAAAAACATTTTGAACATACAATCATTTCTAAAATACGGTTTTGTCAATTGATATAATGGACATTATTCTTTTAATTTTAGAAATTAGTTGTGCTGGAATTCGAGTCTATATACTACAGAAACCAAAACTTGTAGCCATTTTCATTAAAAACTTTGTATACTAAATTGTAAACGCATATAGTTTCCTAGCACAACATTTTCCCATTACTAGGCACCTTGAAACCTCCTACCTTAACGCTTTCATAAACAAAGAAAAACAGTCAATTTACACACAGCCACCGTGGAAAACAAAATAATCATCCGCTAACTCCACACCGCAGATTCAATAACGCGCAAAAACCAAAGCAAAGCGGCAAACTCCTTTAATACTCGGCCGACATAATGAACCAAGATAAACGACGTCTCGCGCCTCGCTTCGTTAGGCACGCGTAGGAACTTCCACGGTAAGAGGGAGAAATCGTTCGATGCACGCGTATAACATTCGGAAGGAGGCGGCGGCGGCGCGCGACGCGAAACTTGGGCGTTAAGCCTCTTTAATCAGTGTGTGCTTTGCTGCCGCAGCGCCAAGTAAAACAGAGCCGCGCGTGCACTTCCTTCCTTCCGTTTCGCGATTCGCGCCTTTTTCATCCGGTTGGATCTATATATGTAGCCGCACGTCAGCGAGTGAATATTATTCGCGTGATTTATTACCGCGTCCGCGTGTCATGAAATTTTCCAAGCTATTCATTGTTCGGTGTAGTTATTTTTCGAATGTAAAAAGCTCCCTTTGTCATTTCCATTAGAGCGGGGAGAAAAACGTGCGTATACTCCTTTTATTATATTCGCAACTATTTCAGCCCCCCTCATACCACCACGGAGAGAAAAAGAACAGGCTAACCTCGCCCTCGCGATTATTTTTTAATCGCGATTCTTCCCGCCAACAACAACAACGACGAGAAACAAAAAAAACAAAAAAGGAAATTCATTTACCATCAGAAGCTCCCATCTCCCCCCTCGCCACAGCGGGTAATTAAGCCCGTCCCACGCGCGCACAAAAACAAACTGGGCGCGCGCGCTTTTCGATTAACCTCGCGGCGATATCAGCGTCGCTTTTTACGTTTTTCCAGCCGGGATAAAAGGACCGTCGCCGCGGTATATAAGCGGCTTGTGGCCGATTAGAGCGACAAAGCGGAGTAGTCGCGCGGCGGCGGCGGCGAAAGTTTCTGCGCTCTGGCTGATAGAGAGACGACGAAGTTGGAGCGAGTATTACGAGTAGGCTTGGGAGATCTTTTGAAGTTTCCAGTCTCTTTTTTTTATGTGCCGAGAGAGTTTTTAAGTTTCTCTGATATATCGGCACGAAGTGTGAGTGGGAACGAAGGTTGAGAGTTTTGTAGGTGGGATTGAGTACATTATTTTTTAGCAGAAGCGAACGAGAACGACTATCTGGTACGAATTTTTATTTCCTGTACTCGTTTACATATATATTACATCCATTTCAAAGAGTCAACCTAAAAAGAATTCTAGTGCAAAACCAACGTTACATCGTTAAAAGCTCCCCATTACACGTCGCCTAAAAATCCCGATGAACAATCAAGCTCGAGCGAAAAAAACTGAAAACCGAAGAGCCGAGATATCTCGTTAACTGCTCGGGATGTAGGTTAAGATTATCGCGACACACTGGATGCTTTGTACTCGGGTGTAATGTGAAAGGTTACGTATACGCGTGCAGGGCTGTCTTTGAAAATGGCGTGAAAAAAGGTTTTAGGGGCAAAGTGAGAGTGATGAGCTTTGAACGTCAGCGTTTTGCATATATGTGAAAGAAGATAGTAATAAATGAACCGATAAGCTTTCTTGTATAATATAAATAAATAACGTTGGTAGAAAATAAACGCAATTATTGAAAGTCGCAGAAAAACCCAGTCGACTGGGAGAAAACAAAAAAATAGTAACAAACAACCCATCAATTATTGAATCCGTGCGCGGTGGATGCGTTTGTATATCTCTGCCATCTGGGAACACGGTAATGATTTATGAGGTCTCTGCTTGATTACGAGTGGACTTAATGACTTTTACAGAATAAATATGCATAAGCGAATAGCTTTAGCTACAGCGGCAACGCGTAACTTCGTCTGTGCGCGCGAGCGCGGCAAAGAATTTCGAAACAAGCCGAGTATGAAACTTCTCTGGCAAACTGCTTATTAAAAGTGGAAACGACGTTTGATTAATCTATCGGTAAACATACTGTTTTTTAATTAAAATGAATCGAAGTTGGATAATTAAAAATAATGCTTGTTATATCAACGCGCTTCAAAGATTTCGAAATTTCTCCTATTCCTTTTTTAATATGGAAAATATGCATTAATTTTGTCATTTCGTATAACAAGATTTAATCGAAAATTAATTTTAGAAAAGGTTTTAATCAAATTTCGTACCGCGCTTGCAAATGTAGACTCAATAATTGTTCGCGCATGACGTTTAAATTAAATTTTGGAACATATACATTTGAAATTAAAATCAACTGTTGTAAATGTATAACCTTTGGATTTCTATTAACCCAAAATGCACCGCTAATCGACTTTCACCGCGAAGTAGGTATAACCCCAACGAACGGCGACGCATCGACACTTTCCAACCGTTTCATCGGCGCGACACGCGTATACACTCGCCGTGCGCTCTAATCCCTCCAGCTTTCTCTCTCTTCGCCTCGGATTATTAAATGAATCGCGGAAACGCACGCCCGGCGAATTATACGGCCAATTAAGCGGATGAATTAATTAGCGGGACGAGCAGTCGCGCGAAAATGCGCTAAAACAGAGGGGGGGGGGGGGATGATTTTTTATTAAAATTTTTAATGAAGACGTCTCGCACCGAGATTTTAATATCGTAGACAAGAGAGAGAGATTTCCTTCCGGTGTGTTGTGTTCGGAGAGAGAATTTTAACGTCCGTTTGATTGTGCCGCGACGCAGGCGAGCTTAACGGGGCGGCATTTAATTACGCGGAATGCGCTAAATTAGAATGTTTTTGAAATTGAAATGATCTATGAATTTGTAATTTGTTTGTCGAGGGCAAACAACGCGGCTGCTGTATCAAGGAGGGGGCAAATTAATTTGCCCGTTATAACATTTTCGGGGTCCGGTCTCTCGGTATTTATGGGGTTGCTTAATCAACGAACTGGTCCGACTGTCAATTTGGAGGGCGTTGACTTCTGCTCGCCGACTAAATATAATCAATAATTCATTGTGTCTATATATTCTAATTATTACTTATTAATTGTGCTCAAATATGGTTGTCTATTTAACTGTTATAAGAGATATTTAATGTAGAAGTGTACCAAACTGGATTTAAAATTCTTTGATTTAAAAAATGATCTTGAAAATTCATTGTTCGGTGATTCGAAGAGACAAACGAAGCTCAGTTTAACAAGTTTACTTCGGTACAATTCTACAATATCTCTTCATAAAAACCTGGTAACAATTCCATTATACCGCGTTCAAAGTCTACCAAGAATTTCACGCTCAACCCCCACTTGTTTAAACAAATCCCAACCCGACCGCTCGCCACAAATCGGTGCAAAAAAAAAAAACAATAACCCCGCCCCAATAAAATCCACCGCGCTCACCTTCGCATATATCCCATCCTTCTCTCTCTCTCTCTCTCTCTCAACGACGATATCCACAGTCTGCCGCGTTTTATTGCCGCGCGCGCTCCTCCTCCCTCTCGAAAAGTCAAAAGGCCATAAAAAGGACGCGAGCGCTCGCGGAAAAATTCGCGCTTCGCCGGTAAATCCTCCTCCCCCCGCAGGATACGTCGCGTATACAGGCACACGAGGTAGGAGGAGGCGGAGGAAGGTATAATTCAGGGGGCAAATCGGCCATACGTACTCGCATATCTCGTCTCCACTCTTCCACCCCCTCTTTCCCCCTCCCGACGTTTACGTCCTGCGAGCGTGAAAATCCACAGATTTCAGCACGGGAGAGAGGGAGAGAGTGGCGTACTCTGGTAGTAGTGCTCTGTGTAAAGAGGATTTTCCGGTTCATAAAACGCAGTCGCGCGCGCGCGAGCTGCACTCCACCGGCAGCGATTCCGCGGCGCGCGAGCGGTGTATCTACTTGCGTATGCGGGGTGTGGTGGCTATGTGTGTGTGTACGTATATACGCCTAGTGCGGATGGGTAAGGGAGTAAGTGGATACGGAGACGAGTATGTGCCTATATACGTGTAAAAATGTATGAGTCGCCATAAAAGACGAGTAGAGGAGGGGGAATGTTTATAAATTTCGGTGTACGTGTGTGTGTGTTTATCCATCACCTATAGCCTCTCAAATGCGTATGTATGTATGTATGCACATGGGGGGCGAGGGAGGAGACGATAATTTTTTCTTTCCCGAACGGAAACGCGCGCTTTACGCCCGGTGCTTCGCGCCCGCGCGCGCGCACTTTACATCGCGCAATTACGCATTAACCGTTTTTACGATTCCCCGCGCGTGTCGTAGTGGAAAATTGAAAGGATGGGAGGAAGAGAGAGAGAGAGTAGGGAGGTAAGAAAGAAGATTTATTTTCAGGATGAGAGCGTCGATCCGATTTTACGCTACGCTGCTGAGGTAGAGGAGAAAGAGTGAGAGAGGGAGAGGGAGAGGCTGCTTTTTATGGAGGCGCGAACGGAGAGTCGCTGATTTGCGAGTGTCGTTTGTAATGATATCGACTGCGCGAGGGCGAAGAATACGGGATTTGAATGTAAGGGAAATTGTGATATGTTGCTTTTTCGCCCTGCTGTTTTGTAGGGGTTGGAGGCTGGTGCAGATGTTGTATAAGTCGTGGATATTTATATCTAGAGAATGTAAAAGAATATGGATGGTAATAGGATTGGTATAAAGGTATAACAATGACATGAGTTTGAATTGGCGTTATAAACGAATCATTGATAAAAACCGCGCAACTATACGCAAATCTAGCGTATCTCCCAAGCGAATCAAATCGACTGAATATAAAAACGCACAAACTCAAATTTTCAATTCACAGACACACACTCGAAAGCTTTAGCCCTCTTATCAAAAGCTCTTTCCAAAACCCGCCAAAATCAGTACAAATATTCCTGGAGCCCCGATTAAAAGCCCGTATGAATTGCGCGCGCGCGGCAATAAAAAAATCTCTCCCTCCCTCTCCCTACTCTCCCGTATTTGCCGAGCGTTTTACACGCGATCGATTCTTTTGTGTTCTCGCGCGCGCGTTAGATTTTCACGGAAAGCTCGAATAGCCGCGCTTGGGGCATGTGTGTTTGCTCTCGCCGTTGTTATTTACGAGGGGCAAACGCAGCGGGAGATTGCCGTCAGTCTTTTGGAGAGAATCATAGGTGAGGAAAAATATTTGCCGCCAAGGATATGGATACTCTTCGTAGGCCCGAGAGTGTGGATTGTGAAAGAGCGATCGGGGTTTGAAAGGGATTCCAAGTTTTTGGCAAGTTTTTTTGGGGGGAAAGTTCGGTCGTGGCCGTCGATTGATTTTTTTTTGTCCCACGTTCAGGGATTCGCGCCGTCGAGTGAAAAGTCTCTTATTAGTTACTGTTCGATTTTCCGATAGTCTTTTATATTCCTCGGTATATTAAATTAAAAGATATGTTCTTTATTGCAAGTAACGTAGATCCTTTTTAAAGATAAATTATGAAATCAGGGTATATATCTCTGGTACAAGGTTTTACGTCTCAGAGCGTATTTTTCCAATTCGCGGAGACACAGTGTGCTCTTACATTTTTGTTACGTCGCTTTATTGCAGGTGGAATCCTTTAAGAGCAGCGAGGCGAGTGACTTCTTCGCCTGGTAGGGAACAACTCTACGGCAAGTCATAAGTTTTGTAAATCTATTTTATTTGGAGGAAAAATTCAAAGTGAACGGAGAATCGGCTTATGTTCTTTGCCAACTTTATGAGCATCGATAAAGAAGGGATTTCGTCATTCTTATTTGCGCACCTTCTTTTCGAAGGTATTTTCTCACCTATACTCGTGCAAGGGATAAGTGCAATTTTTTGACAAAAAAAAAACACTCTTTTTTCAATATTTCCAGTTAAACTTCGAAATCTCTGTACTTCGTTAATAGAAACATTGTGATAAGGAAATAATAATTTTAGTGTTATTCAACATGTAATTCAAAATCGAAAAGAATACTGAACTGAACTCTACTACTAAAAATTTTAAAAAGTTCTTTTATTTTTAGAAAAATTAATGTAAACTATAAAAACCCATTAATTGCTTGAAAACACTAAAAGTGCTCTATTACCCAGTCCAAAATATTAATTCGAACATATGACAGTTTTCATCCACACTCCTCTCGACCGCTCGCTTTCAAATCACCGCGAATTTTTCCGATCTCTAATCTTGACCCTCTCTCCCTCCTGCAGCATCACCGAATCATCTCTCCACTACTACCACCTCCATCATGACATTTTTAACCGCCAGCAGCATCCCGTTACACACATACCACCCGCGTCCGTTCCACACGCACACGGGCGTATGTCCAGGAAAACCGATACGTTCGCCCGGGTCGCGCTGGCGATTCGTTAATGGAACAACGCAGGCGCGCGTGCGTCGCTTTATTGTTTACGGTAGCTGCCGGCCGGCGGAGAGAGTGAGAGAGAGAGCAGCCGGCATGACGGAGATCATCCGGAGCCGTAAAGTAGCGTAGGCGTGCGTGCGCGAGTGCGTTTTATATGTGCCCCTGGAAGGGAGGGTTAGATTTTAAAAAGGTCGATCGTAAGAATGGTTCCGGAGAAGCTGGGGTGTGGGTTTTGGGACAAAGGTTGTTTTAATACGTGGGAGGAGGGTTGTGTGATGAGGGGATGAGATGCGGAGGGAAAAGGTTTGTTGTTGTATATAAGAGAGAGAGGTTCGGTCAATTTTAAGGGTTATGGGGGGGATTCGCTATTGAGTGCAATTTTGGTTGAGTGAGGTACGCTGAGTGCTGCTGTACGTGATCCGTTAAGTGTATTTTTTTTTAAATTAAGTGAAGGATGAATTTAGTTTTCAGTATGAATTTTTAACTGTTTAAATTTACAATAATACTTCAGGTAATGATAAATAGTTTTGAGGATTTGTGAATATTTACAGGAATCTTGTTTCGAGGGCAGAATAGAGATATCAGGTAACTTCAATGATAGAAAAACAAAAACAAATAATAATTGAATATACAAACGAAATGTTTCGGTTTGCATCGATCGACTGGAAATATGAATAGCCATATCTCGGATATCTCCAACCTTCGAAACTTGATACACCGGGAACGGTATACTGTCAGAAACCTTCCATATATAAAGGTATATGTTTACATTTGGAAATGCAAAGTGTAAACACAACATATCTATATATATATATGGAAGTTTTCTACCAGTGATAGCTACAAAGCCCAAACATCTTGTTACAAGCCACCCCTCTCGCACCCATCACACCCGACACAAAATTTCCAAACTCCCGTTCGGATCCCTCACCACATCGAAAATTCCCGCGTCAAGCGTTCGAAAAACGCTTCGGCAACATACACACACCGAGCGCTTTAACAAACTCCAATTACCCGAGCTCCCGAAAAATTCCTCTATCCTGACACTCTCGAACCGCGGCTCTAAATATTCGAACACGCCATCGCACCCCAGCACCGCCGCGCGGCAAAGTCAAAGCCACCGCAGGGGAGACGATTAAACGCGTCCTTTGACACCTGCTTTTTGCGGGGGGACCCCAGCTGAAAAATCGAGCCGTGTTTTCGCGCGCGCCAAGCGGAAAATAACGCCCGCGAGAGAGAGAGAGACAGAGATGGACTTTTATTTCGCACGTGTGCGGAGAGAAGGAGAGAGTGACACGCTGCAGGCTGCGCGGCCGCGATTGTTTTCCGAGGATTGATGGGCTGCGGCGGTTGCTGCTGGCGCGCACTGGCGACTGGGGTAAGAGTCGATGAATTTTTAATGGTAAGTCGTGCAAAGGTTGTGGTATTCTTTCGTTTTTGTTGGTGAAAGCATGTTGTAGATGTTACCGAAGAATATTCTCACTAATGAATGAAAATCTTTTATCATCGAACCACTATCTCACCCAAATTTGCCTATATTTATTTAACGCGAGCTTTATTTAATAAAACCGATGGAAACTGATGCCCCGCAAGGAAAACAGGATCACCGGGCCGCGCGCGCGTTTATTCCCAATGCACATCATATTTCCGGCACGATAATATCGACCGACCGACATTAATGAGGCAATATGGATTCGATACACGGGACGATATCCAATTAAAATTTTACCTTTTATGAATAAAATGAATAGCCGAGGTGAGGGGAGAATGGGCCGCGTGCAGCTTGAAAAGACAATATATTTTACACCGGCGTATAATTACTATCGAACGAGGCTTAAATTATTAGCGAGGTGCGCGCGCGCGCAGTTCGTTAAAATATATCACCGCGTCGAAATTTATTAATTTTTCCCAAGCTCGCGAGAGGAATTAATCCGAATTTATTTGATTTAATAGAGTGGAAATTGTTTCACGAAAATGAAGTTTTCATTATTCGAAAGCCATTATTTGGATTAATTGCTCGTTTAGATAATTTCAATTTTGCAATCTGGCACTCTGCACTTTTGAATCGTCCATTATTAACCGTCCATCGATCGACAAATTTCTATATCTAGACCAACCTACAACGCTTATCTTTTACTACCGGGCCGAAACCCGCTCAAATTTTATTCCCCACAAATCTCTAAATACAGTATAACCCTCCGCTCAATCGAAACCCAAAAAAAAAAGCCTTTACGAGTATAACGAACAAAGCCGATACAAACATATATACAGACCCCCGAAAATCCAGCCACGAATCTCACCGGAAATTCGAAGCGCAACGCCGCGCCGCACGCGATTACGAAAATGGCAAAAAGACTCGCGCGCGTGGCGCAGTCGGTTTTCCATATCGGCGTTTTGAATTTCGCCTTCGCGAGATATCGCCGCGTGGGAATCAATTCTCATGCAAATGCGAAGGGAGAGGAGGTGGAGGAGGAGGACAGCTTTTACGGTTTACGGCGATGGAAATTTTGACGCTGCGAGATCGCGCGCCCGATCGCTGACTCGGCGGCGGTCGGTGTTGCTTACAATGCTACAGGTGTGATTTGTTGTATTGTTCTTTAGGAATGTTGACTAACGGAAGGTGGATGTGGGTGCCGAGAAATACGTAACAAAGTTTTGTGGAATATTATTGTTAAAATCTTTCCTTGTGAGAAACATGCTCGAGACATAATTTCTCTACTTCTATGTATTATGCTATGTTTGAGAAAAAAGTTCAAAACAGATTTCACAATATTGTTTTCTGTCATAAAGGTTGTTTAAAAAAAAAATGTTAATAGTATTAGTAAAAAAAAAGTCTCCACTTTAAACGTAAATAATTTAGAAAAGTCTGCAAAAAATTTTCAAAAAGGTAAAAAAAATTAGGTTAAACAAGCTTCACTTTTTTCAAACTAAAAAAATGTTAATTCCCTCTAAAGTTACGTTAAGTTTAAAATTAAATGTAAAATACACAAAATATCGTGCAAACTCAGACGTGGGGATTTTCAGTAGTTATTAGTGTATTTTCATACTTAGTTTCCCCTTTTAAAATATTATATATACAATCCTTGTTGACTGAATAATTTATGTTTGCCTGCACACGGACTTTTAAAAACATTCTTTAATAATAACGTTTAAGCCAAAAAAGTACGTAGTATAATCATGTTTAATAGTTAGACATTTTTTTCATATATTATGTAATACATACAAGTAGAAAACTTTAGTCCGGAATATGCACTCACAAAAGTTGTCAGAGATTTACGGAAATTTGTTAGAATTTTGCAGATTTGCTATAAAAGTTTGAGTAGACTTTATTGTATGTATAAAGAATTTTCAATTCAGATATAATAATACAGAACAACCAGTAATTGTTTCTGTCTTCCAGTGTAAATTATTCATGAATCTCTCTCTGATGGCTCATCATTAGAAAATTGTAAAAGTCTCAACGTTTCATTTAGACACCCAATAAATTAATTTACATCCCCTCATTTTATCAATGACTATCAAAACGCACCCCCTCCACTGCCCTATACCGTTTTCACCCCCTACATCAATTATACATCTAAAAATTCATCCAGGAAAATGCTTCACCCGCAGCACCGCGCACACTCCAACGCAACCCTCCTCTCCATTTCTTTACCTCTTCCACCTCACCTACACAGCACTCGGAATTTCCGAAATTCGAAACAGCGCTCGCGAGGATCTTTGCCTTCCTCTCGCCACCCATGAATATTTATAGCGCGCTCTAGCGCTGCGTATCCCGCCCTGTGTGTATTTAATACGCGCGCGCGTGAGGGGTAACCGCTCGAAATGGAAAATTGAAAATTTAGTTTGCGGAGGCGTGGGGGTCCTTTTTTTCCTGCCGTTGACGAATTAGAGTGCGACAGAAAGGGGATTAATTAGTTTTGGGGTCTCGGAGGGGATGAAAAAAGTCGAGATTTTTGAGGGATGTGTTGCGGGGCATTGAATTTTAATTATTGCAGGGGCGGAAATTGGAATATTTTAGTGGACGGGTCATTGTTCTAGGGGTTGGTGTGTTTTTTTAGCGAGTGTACGTGTCGATGGAATCGCAATTTTAGCGCTTCAACGATAATCAGCTGACGAGATCCAGTTTTAATTAAACTCACCGATCAAACATTTTCAACCACCCAATTTCTCTAACAACGATGCGCAAAAAAAGTACATTATGAACATTTACAACGTTTTCCTCGTCCGAGCCATTAACCCCCCAACTCTCGGCGTCCAACAAAGCCAGCGAAATCAATTAAACGAAACACTTCAATTACAACTCTCCTCTCTCCGTTTCACTCTTTCGACGCGCAAAATCAAGAACTCATCTTCCCACCCCCGTACGTACAAAAGCGCAGCGACGGGCAAGGCAATCGGCAGCTCTTTTTAATTAAACCCTCGGCCCCCTTTGAAGCGCCAAAAAAGCGGCCCGGACATAATTCACTTTCGCGGATTAAAGCGCCATAACAAAGAGCCGCGCCGCTGCCAAGAGAGCAGCGGGCGCGATGAAAAAAATTCGGGATTACGAGAGTAGCTGAGAAAATTAGCGGGCTAATTAAGGCGGCGGGGACTTGTGGTTGGTATAGTGGATGTTGAAGGCTTGCTAAGAGCAGGCTTATCGCGAAAGAAAAAATTCTATGGATTAAAGGTAGCGTTGGTTTGGGAAATATATTTTATTAAAACAGTTTACACAAGTTGAAGTAAATGTTTTTGTTATCGCACCGAGGAAGCAAGATCAATATTGTCTCAGTATAACGTTCAAACGAATGTTTTCATAAACTCATATTCTATTTACGCAGAAAACACTTTGAATCCACTGTAAATATTCTACAACTACAAGCTTTCCACCCACTCGTCGCGATAAAACACTCGGAATCTAATTACCGCTACTCGTCGAACCTGTCGCCCGAAATAACCGTTAATTAACCCCCCCGAAAATTTCAATCTTGTAAATAATTGACTTACAAATCCGCGCGTCCAACTGCACCACAAGACCATCCCACACATCCTCCCTTATCACAGCCGCTACACCTGCACTTGTCACATTTCCAATGCGGCTAAATCGCTCCCCATCTCGTCACTCGCATCCTCTCCCCCCACCGACAGCCGGCAAACTTTCGCAACCCTCGCCGCCTACCAAAATTACGACGATAACGCGCGCGAAAGTCACCGGGCTAATTGACGATATGCGCCACGATTCGTCAATACATATACACACACACGCGCGCGGCTTGTGCAAATGAACGAAAATACGATACCGAAACGCGAGCGCCGCCCCCACTCCCCATGCATATTCATGCTCATTTGATATTTTATTTTCAGCCGTGAGCCAGAGAGCGGCGCTGTGTCGCGGTTATCTCTGTCTGAGCTACAAACGTCACTCAGCGTCGGGACTGGAGAGCGAGAATTCAAATAGCCCGCGAGTTCGTTGTCCTTTTGGAGATCTTTGGGGTGGGGATTGTCGAACGGTCGATGTGTCTTTAGCGGGAGTGAAAGGTAGTGTGGCCGATTGATACCGGGGATTGTATTATTCATACGTTTATTAGGGGCGGTTAGAAGTTGCTAAAAGTATCTTTCGGGGCATAAAGTTCATTAAATCCTGTCTGGTCTATGTTAACAATATAAGTTCTTATTAAAGAACAATAATGTATTATTATTACTTTTAACTTCAACCATCTACATAACTTTTTGAGTATTCCATACAGTACTATAGAAATCTACCAGCTTCTCTTCAGTATCTCCAACCAATACAACTCACACAGCCCGTTCACTGCGCGTATCCCTTTCTCCCCGTTCCATTCCACCTCGAAATATGTCTAAAAAAAATTCAAACTTCAAAAACCCGCCGCGCTCGCCTGTAGCCCGTAAAAAAATCCAATTTCTCCCCGTGCAGCGCCGACCTTAAAAGCGACAAAGCAACAATGTAAAAGCCTTTCAAAAACCCATCTCGCCCAGAACACGCTACACACACAGCCAACTAGCTGGACGCCGCGTTGTGTGCTACAGACGGAGGGCGCGGCGGTGCTAAAAAACGACTCGGCCGCTGCAACAGGAAGAAACTCATCTACGTTCCCGTTTCCTCAGCGCGAAAAACGGCTATCCATCATCGGTCCATTCCTGCGATAGCTCCCATTCTGTGGACGTAGCAGTGTGCGTGTATGTGTACGTAGTGTACGGTACTCTTAATTAATTACCGCTCGTCCACTTGCCGGCCCTTCCTTTGTGTGCGCCCGCGCGCAGTTTACTGAACGATGTACTATGGTCGTATTTTTTATTTTTACCTCTAGTCTTTTTTGCACGTAGCAGTGTGTGTCTGTGTAGGTTGTAGAGGTACGCGAACACGGGATGAGTTGTGAATTACCAGTATATCGGGGGAGGATACGTGCGGGAAATGGAAAATCGAGTTTATCGCTCGAGAGTGTTGTTGTTGCTGCGAAGAGTATAGTGGTCTCCGTGTAAACGGCGCGATTTCGAGCGATTATATTGATCAAAGGGGAAGAACCAAGACCACCAACGCAGCAAAATAAAAAGAGGGTAATGGAGATCAACTCGAACTCACGTTTTTCCACCCACCTCTCTTTTCATTTTGATTTTATTTTATACTCATAGAAAAAAAAAGAAGGAAATCGCGCTCTACGCCGGCACTCCAACCCATCGTCCTTTATCGGCATGCAGAGAGGAGGAGAGGGAAAAAAGAGAGAATAAATACCGATAAATATTTTCATTCGCTGGTATTATCGAGAGATATAAATAACGCGCTGGCTCTTTCTCGCGCGCGCGTGCCTACAGCCCCATAAATCGCGCCCAGCGTGAGAGAGAGAGAAAGAGCAAGAGTTCATTGATCCAGCCGTAAGTTCCAGCGCAAACGTCACATAAATCCGAAGGAAAGTTTTTCTCTCGCCCCGGTCGTTTCAGCTGTTGACACTCGCCACGAGAGAGAGCGAGGACAAAGTTTCGTGCGCCGGACACGCCGTTATAAGACAGGGAACGCGGGACACGCGCACGCTGAATTTACATGGTTGTTGTCGGGAGAGATGAATGCGTAAAAGGACTGGAAAAAGGAGCTGTTTAGGGATTTTAAGAAAAATTCTATATGAACTTTACCTTGTCTTTGTATTTTAATAATATAGAGATATATAACAATGGAATCACTAATACCAATCGTTATACCGAAAATTATTTACCGAAAAGAAACTTTACGATAACCACTATTCGAAACTTACCGTAATCCGTCCGACACCCCGCATTATCACCATTTTCCACCCTCTGTTTTTCCTACCCGCCCCAACTTCTCGTATCCTTATATTACCAGGCCTGACTCGCGAATCCCGAACAATCACAAAACCCGGCCACCAACTTTCCTCCTCAACTTCCGTTGCAGCAGCGATCAACGCACCCTCCAGAAACAAAAAAAAACGCACAATCAAATAAAGCGCACCGGAACAAAAGTGAAAAAAATAAAATATCCACGCCATCGCTTTAATTTACATTCGCAGCGACCGGCTACACATAAAATAGAGAATGGAAGAGGCGCGCGATTTATGGCGCGTAAATAGAGAAACTCTCGCATTCAAAATTCCCGGTTCTCGCGAACGTTCACACTGGCCTCTCGCGCGCGCGTGCGATAAAACAAAATCACTGTTACAGCAGCGAAAATATATACTCGCGGCGAATGTGCGGAAATTAATTCGGACTTATCCGCGCTAATTGCGCCGTATAATTGCTCCTCCCGCGTTTTTACGTATAATCTTTGGGAATTTATTTTATCGCGGGAGAGAGAAGGCTCTCGGGTGATAATAATTTTTGGGCTATTAAAGGCGTGATTTATGCAGAGAGGAAGAGAGCTTTGCGCGGAGTTAAACTGCCGTAAATCAATTTTTGCCCAGCGCGCGTGCGTTTCGAGTTTGCCCGCGAGTGCGGGGCATTACCGGTGTTATACAGTTCCGCTTTCTTTTTCGAGACTGGAAGAGCGGCGGGGGCGGTAGCATGTAAAAAGTTTAATGCTGTCTTCGTGAATCAACTGGCTAATTTGAATGGATGCGTATACACACATGTGGACCAGGGGATCTTCCGTGCGGGCGCACAGCTGCGCGCGCTAAAGTTATTGCGGTATTAAAAAGCCGTTTTTACCGGGTTGTAATGTTTCGAAGTACTGGGGAATGAGGATTTTTTTTGTGTTTGCGCGCGTGTATAGGGGGGTTTAACGTGTTTATGGGCTCGCGTAATTAGGGTTGCGTAACGCGTGTCATAAATCATCGGGCTGCATGAAAAGCGCTTGGTATATTCGCGTAATGGTAACTTATACTGTGTTTCTGATTATGATTGTTATTAACATTCGTGTACTTTCCCCCGGAATTTCCGGCGCTACAAAAAAACATTTTATGATCAAAATTTATGAACAAGATTGCAAACTAAACTCTCCACGTGCAGGCAAGAATCGTGCACCTGACAGCCGATAGAACACCAAGAAATCGGTAGGATAATCTAACCAACAATCTGCATCTCATCAGCTTACATCCACGCTAGCAATTACAATATCACCCTCTCAACAAAAAAAACCATCTTCCATCAATCTCCGCTAAATTATTCATAACCTCCTCCTCCTCCTCTTCAAAAATGCATCGCATCAACTTCTCCCCCCACCCTGGAGAAAAAAAAACTACCGCACGACTGCTACAA
This sequence comes from Torymus sinensis, assembly GCA_030522985.1. Lineage (NCBI taxonomy): Eukaryota > Metazoa > Arthropoda > Insecta > Hymenoptera > Torymidae > Torymus > Torymus sinensis. Next base: position 18,053 of record JAPYZP010000099.1, on the reverse strand, counting down.
ATCGAATTCTCCCGAAAGTCCCCCTTCCGCGCAAAATCGAGTTTGCGGTGCGGTCCGATACGCGTCGCGTTATGATTTTCTAATTTCGCCTCGGCTGCTACTACCGCCGCCGCGTTTAACGACGTTACGTCATTATTACGCGACAATTACGGAGGGGGCGATGCTTTTACGCGCTTACGTTATTATCCCGCCGCCGGACATTTCGCCTTTCTCCCCCTGCCCGCACGACCGGCAGACGCTTCAATTAGCGCCTCTGGTGCGGCAGCCGCAGGCACCGCCTGGTGCACGCGCTCCGGGTTTTACCTACCTTTGACTTTTCGACGGGATAATTTAAACTTTGCGCCGCGCTGACGGAATTTTCCGAAAATTTCCCCAATTGTATTTTCCGGGGCGAGCGCGTGCGCGGTGGCAGGCCGGATACGTCTTTGTCGCGTGGTTTTATTGCGTGGTGTGCTTTGTTGAGTGTAATTATGATTATCTATTTCGGGGGGTCGGTTGGGGATTCTACGTGTCTTGAAATTTAGGCGTGGGAGGAACACGAGGGTGACGAAGAGATGTTTTAAACTTATTGTTTTCAATAAAATTCCAAGTTTCTAACTTTTTGGACTTGTCCAATATCATAGCTAAAAATGAAAACAATAAAGAATATTTAACTTTATTACAACAGTGTTTGTTTGCATGTCAGTCACATTTATAGACCCTTGCACAGTTTTTATAATAGTTTTCTCCTAACTTCACCTGCCAATAAAATTACCAAACAAAATTTAATTCTTCCCATGCCATACGGATTGTTATTACCGAAAATAAAACAAAAAAAAAAAACCCCAGCACTCGACACCAGCGATAAAAAAATAAAACTTTCCATCAAAGCGACATTGTTCCGTGTACACACGAGGAAGTAGTCGAAGCTCCCTTAAAACGATCGAAAAAGTTCGTAAAAAAATCGTATCCCTCTCTGTCTCTTCCGAACGGGCCGATAAAAAAACGAACGACCCCTAGCTCGGCTGCGTAACGCGCATGCAGGAAACTCTCTGTGCACCGCGCGCGTGTATAGTTGTGTTCTCGTCGCGCGTTGAATAATTCACGAAAATGCCTATAGGGGAATTTCGGGCAAGATTTTTCGCGTGCAAAGAAAAATCTCGATGCGGCAAGGGAAAAACGCCGTGATGGGGGAGGTAGGAAGGGCAGAAATTAATCCGCTTTGGCGGACGAGAAGGTTTTCGCGCGCGCGGCGAACTTTTACACCCCTCCCGAATGAATTCGACGGCGAGTGGAAGGTAGGGAGAGAGAAAAAAATAGCGCTCGATAAACTTGGCGAAAAGTCAACGTGCCGATGTTCAAACAGAGAAGCTCCCTATCTCTCTCTCTCTCTCTCTCTCTCTCTCTCGTGTATAGTAGTCTAGTTTTCAGAGGTAAAAAAGCTATAAAGTTAACGTACGAAAAGATAAATATTAGTTGCTCGAGGGGAGGATAGTTCGGAAAATGACGAGGGCATTCGGGTAGCCGTTGATGGTTTTTAAGAAAAATATAAGTTCTGATGTTGTGTGGGATAATTAGGGTTGGCATTATTTGCATGATTAGTTTTCGAATGTCGTCTGATGACAAGTAATGTTAATATTTTGATCGAAATGGTATCGCTTCCTGTAGAAAAAGAATAAATTTCATAAAGGCTTTGTATAACAATAAACGGTATTAAAGATAATCCATCTGAAAATAGACGCAGATTGTGCCATAAATTTATTCCTCCTAAAATGCGTACACGATAAATCAGACTATTTGGAATTTCATGTACAACAATTCTTATTCATATCTTTTTCCTCGTAATACCGCGGCCTCTATAAAATAGTAACCCGCGGCCGAATATGCCACTCGAAATCACTATTTCATATCTCTCTAAATATTCGCGCGCACACACCCCGGCGAACGATAAATAAACAAAACTTCTGCATAAATCCATGTACTTGTCGTAAAAATAAATCAAAATAAAATATAGCCTCGCTTCAGCGCGAACGCACCTAGCTCACGCATCGACGGGGCATATTTTTCGCCTCCGCCCCCTCAAATATTCACGAGAAAATCTCCTAAGAAACCCTAGATATAAACTCCATTAGAGATCATCCTATCCCCGTCAATAAAAACGACGAAAATATTGACTCTCTCTACCGACCCCGAACTTCTCCCACGACTTCACTATATAATACAATTCCTGAGCTACGCCATAATTCTACACGTTATACAACCACCTCGATATTCCAAACCTCAAACAAAAACAAAAAACTGCCGCTACACTATTTTGTCACCAGCAGGAAAACGCGAAAATCCTCGCTCACCAAGGCTCAGATTAGTCGCTGCGGGCTACGCGCGCACGCAAAAGTGGGACGGGAGGACCGATAGAACCCGGGCTATCGCGCGACGTATGGAAAGGCTCGTAATAACGTATATGTGGAGCGCAGGCGCGGGACGGGGCAAGATTACGTGCCTCGTTTCGCAGATTTCGGCCCTTGGGCTACGGAATCGAAATTTTTACGGGGATCTCGTGTGCGTGTAGGAGCTGCGAGCGCTTTTTTTAGTGGTATTTTTTTTTTGAGAGGGCAGATTTGCATGGAGGTCGACGAAGAGTAACAGTGTGGGGATCGGATTTGTTTGTTGATTGGCAGGAGGTGTATTATGATGGTTATTTGATGATACATTGTTGTTTAGTATAAATGATTTTAATTATGATGCATTTGACAGATTATACGATAGATTTAAAAGAACGAAAAGTATTTTTATTCAAAATCAGAGATCCTGATATACGTTAGTTAGCGGCAAAAACAAATTTTTCTAGCGAAATAAAGGACATAAAGTTTGTTAGAAAATTGATATATCAATAAAAGACCGTTTCATCATCCCCACAGCGACATTTGACAATAAAAAATGCCCTTCCATTTTCAACTTTACAAATTCAAACCCCTTTGCCCGACCCTTTCCGCTACACACTCTATCACAAACTTTCCAAAACGTACTCGCGACACGCGGGTATACCCTATCAACTCCAACATTCACCTAGTTACATGTGAGCGCGCCATAAACAAACCTGATCATTCCGAATTCATGCTCTCTCTCTCTCCCTTCGCTCGCAATTTCCTCCAAAAACCAACCATCCATCCATCCCTTCCCTCAGTTCCATCGGAACGCGTTCGCGCACACGTCCCGCCTCCCGTATCCCGATAATAAACTAATATTCCGCGTTTATCGCCCGATCGCGCTCGTCCCGGATCGCAAGTCAAAGAGAGAGAGAGAGAGCGACGCTGCTGCTGCTGCTGGCCAGTTAGCGGACGGCCGCAGTGTAATCATTTGCGGTCGCCGAATCGATTCCGTCTGTGCCACCCCTCGGACACGTGTGTATGTGTGGGTATGTGTGAGCAAAGCGAAAGGGAGATGGCGGATTCGGAACGTCGGGCGTGTGTTAATAGAGGCGGTTTTTGCGGTCCTTTTTGGGCGATAGGGTGTTGATTCAGTGGCGACGATGGGTGACTTGAGGATGGCAAATAGCGAGGAGAGGGGGTGAAAAGTGAGGCTTTTTTCGCGGCGAAGGAAGAGTTTAGAGGAAACAGTGCGTATTCTTTAGGATAGTTTTTCATTAATTATTGATTGATGGCGATTTTTTTCTTTATAAATTCATCCCTTAAACTATTAAAATCTTCCAAACCATATTACATACCGAACGAACAATAAAAGCATGGATAAATCAAAGATTTTTCGAATAAACTCCTATATCGAAATAAACGGAATAAATCATAAAGCATTCCAGCGCTCACCCAAAAGTAACATTATAACAATCGTATAAGAAACTTTTCTAAGCCCGACGTTTACACGCAGCCCCTCTCGCATTCTTTCACGGACATAAAGGCCGGAAATATCGGCGAAAAATGGATTTTCATTTTTCGGCCGCCGGCATCGTCGTCGTCGTCTCGCCCCCCCCCCCCCCCTTTTATATTTACTTACACAAAAGCAGTCTCCGCTGTACGCGGAGCGAATTTCAAATCCGTTTTATGTGTCTCTCTCTCTCGGCTCATACCTTGCGTTACTCTCTTTCGCGAGGGCGATACGGGCGTTAATAGTCGGCTCTTTGCTTTCTTCTTTTTACGGGCGCGAGGTTTTTTTCAGCTGCTTCCCCTTTCGGATTTCTGTGTTTGCCCAAGGTCTGGAGGTTTCAAAGTATCCCGAAAAATGATGGTTTTTGCCGTTGGAGAACGATGTTTACTGGAAGTTTAGTTAGGATTTTTCGTAATACGCTGAGGTACGTCGTTTGATCAAAAACTTATAATGTTTAACCTTATTATTATTTTGAGGTTTTACTTGAAAAGGAAATATAAAAATTATCTCATAGGATGCATTAACCGCTCTATAACGACATCCTATGCAATAACAGACAATAACGAAATTCAGCTCCGCTCTCTTTACGATTGTTATTGTTTTCCCTTACTGCGCGCGCACATACGCGGCTCATTACGCGGGCCGCGTCTAATTAATTCCCGCCCAGCGCAATATCGCACGAGAGAGATATTTTCGAAACGAGACGCTGCTGGTATAACGACGAGCCTAGGAACGCTTGTTAGAGCAACGACGTGAAAAATGCCTCGCCTCATATACATCTAAAACTTGCCAAGAAAAAAGAAAGGTAAAGAAAAAAATTCATCCGATAGAATTAGTTATACCAGCTCCCACGCGATTACGTATTTCCCTCACAGCTGGAGCTTTTTGCATTCGCACGCATGGGGAGAGAAAGAAACGCAGTGTCGCGGAGCGGAACGCCGCGGCCCACGAATGAAATACTGTTTATCGCGATTAAAGCAGCCGTCGTCTCGAGTTATGAGATTCCGCACTTTTCTCCCCCCTCCTTCCCCCCCCCCCCCCGTTCCTCCTCGGTAAACTTGACCACGCGCGCGCGTGCCAACGACCCGGATCGACCCTTTTCATTCTGCCCTCCTTTCTCCCTCCCTCTCTCTCTCTCTCTTTCTTCTTCGAATTTTCGCGCATTCATCCGAGCTTATTATTCCTTTGTCGTGTCGCGCAGTGCTTTTCTCTTTTCTCTCGTTTTTTTTTGGACCCAAGCGGATTTATATACCCGGTGCTGCGACCGAAGGTTTTTCTTTTAAAATGGTGTTTTTGTGTCTTTTGGGAAGGCTGGCTGGGGGGAGAGTTGGGGGATTGTTTGGAAAGGAGATTTTTAGAGGGGGGAAGAGAGTGTTTTGGGAATGGATCGGTTTTGCGAGGAATGTGATGTTTCGTAAAGAAATATGTATGTCTGTTTACGAACAAAGCGGATTAGAATTATTATTGAATAAAAGACAAAGGATGTTTTTAAGTATTAAGTGACTTTAATAATGTTTTTAGAAATAAAATAATATTCTAAAATTATTATTATTATTATTATTGTGAGAGAATAATTAGCTATTTTCAGAATAATTCATTTTAGAATCTCTAATTTAACGATTGTTCAATGATATTTATGAGAAAATAAATTTTTAAATAATAACATTACATTATTACGTACTACAAGAAGACTCTAAATAGTCTAATATTATAAAAAAACTTAAACATGAAATGTCTGACTAAACCCTGTTACTACTACTGATCTTGATTTAGCCTTATTTTTTTACGAGCGAATCTCAGTGTACTTAAAATCCATTACAATAAGTGGACCAATGAATAAACACTCACTACCCGCACGAACTTTAATTAATAAACATTACGGCATATTAATCTCCGCTAAATTTCACTTTGAAGAATCACGCAGTACACATTCACCACCATCAATTAACCCGAAAGCCACTTGCAATTCAAAAGCAATCCGCGTACTCCTGACCTCCATAAAAACACCCTCACCAAAAAGAACCTCTCCTGTCTCTTCTCCCTCGTGTTTCCAAACCACACAAAAACAGCTCCTCTCCTTCTTTCACCTCGTAACCCAACCAAACACACGTACGCACTTATCCCTCCACGCTTTCTTTACGAGCGGCGACCCTCCGAATGATTTTAATCAGCGAAAGCTGCCCACCTAATGACGCGTGCAGTAGACCTGCGTCGACGACGAATCGAGCGGAAAAAATGGGCCAGAGGAGCTTTTACGCCGATGCGCGATACAAAAGGCGTCCTCCACGTTCTCTCATAAATAACGGAACGGATTTTCCGGAATTTGAAGAACGCTTCATGCTTGCTGGTGGCCCTGAAAGAAGGCATTTTAATTTCGGAAAGAGAGAGGGAGAGAGAGGAAAAGAGGGTGGCGTCGTGTATTGTTGGCAAGGTGGGATTACGCGATCGAAAATTTGAAATTTTGATTAGGTCGTCGAGGAGGCAGTTTATTCCAGCGGTACGTGATATTTTGGCGAGAGAGAGGGAGTGAAATATCGTGTTCCTTTCCTCCCCCTGTTTTTACTTGATTAATAAAAAGAAGGAATCTTTTTTTTTTATCATGGGGACGAGGAGACGAGCTTTTTATCTTTAATAATACCGCTAAACCGATATTTCATTTGGTTTCGCGAGGGAGAGAGAGAGAGAGAGAGTCATGCAAATATATAAACATAACTCTGATATTACGTTTGCTATGGCTTCATAACTGCGAGAGCGCGCCGAGAGCAATACGTGAAGAGGGATGATATTACAATTTTTCTGCCGGCAGGGAGGAATCTTTTTCCCCTAATTTACCCTGATATGCGATATTAAATTTTTATCAGCGTATGGAGTTACATAAAAATACAGGTGTACTCTCCGATAAATACAGTAGAACTTGCAACAACGCCGCTTTATTAAACGCTTAACGAACTGCGCCTATACATTTATTAAAAAAAAAACGAATGAAAGAAAGGAAATACCATCACATCACCATATTTACCCGCGTCCGCGATAAATCGCAATTTTTTGCCGTGAAAAATCCCCTCACCTCGCGACGACGCTAAAATATATGCCAACGAAAGGAAACCGCGAAGGAGATGGATATACACGGCCGTCTTTCAGGTGATGCGCGTCTCTCCCTTCTCGCACATTACTGCGATAAAGTCCTTTCTCGTTTGATTGCTACCGGGGGAGGTAAGGGAGAATGACAAAGCGGAAAGCTCTTTATTTGATGAACCAGGGGCAGATGCACCACTCGAAGACTCGCTTTGACGGCGTAATTTCTTAGCAGCTGCCGGTGAAGAAAAAAAGAATTACGGGTTTATGCGCCCGTGATTTATGATGATGAGGTAGCGGAGTGTGTGCGTTCTTTTTTCGGGGGGTGTATAGTGGTTCGGTTGTCGCGGATCGGCGAGGCGAATTAATTCATTACGGCGAGTGAGCGTAGTTTGCGATTTAGATGAGAGTGGGAGAGAGAGAGAGAGAGTTTCGGAACGGATAGCCCATCTACATGCATAAACAATGACGGTGTAAAAATGTCGCGGTGGTAGGTGGCGTGTTCGGCGTTAAAGTTTCATTTTGTCGGCGATCTGATGCAAAGATTCGCGCCGATGATTAATGGAGCGAGTGTAATGTTGAACGTGGTCGCTGATTATTCAATTTTCAGTTGCAAATGAACATTTTGAAAGAACTTTGTACGATGCCTCGGTTTAATAATTAGTAAATAATGTTAGCGATTTGAAAGTAAATGTGGCGTCTAGTTCGTATGATACATTGTTTCATTAATTTTTTTGGATATTGTATTGTATTTGTATTCTTTAAAATTGATGATTTCGTTATGCTTCCAGAAAAGAAAAATGTCGTAAAGTGTTGTACAACATTTTTCGCCTGAAAAATCACAACGCTCGCAAATCCTCCCAGAAAAAGGAGCTCACCCGTCCAAGTGGCAGCCTCTCGTCGCGCGAGACGGAACCGACTCGACTCGATCCCTTAATTAAAATCAGTTTGCGCGGCTCTCGATCGCGGCCGCTCGAAAGCCTTTGACGCGGCGCCGTGCGATTATTCCGTCCGCGCGCAGCGAGGGCATAATGCGCGCTGTCGAGGTAGATTTTTTCGCAGCGCCGACGGTTTTCGAGGAGGAGAATGAACGAGGGGTTCGTGAGAGGTCGAGTCGGGCTGGGTTGATGCCCTTTTTAAGGGTAATGAGAGGATGTTTGACGTGTGGCTGTGGAATGTTGCTGCGTTGGTTGAGGATGTTGATGGGTGAAGTTTTGGGTTAATTCAGTTTGATTATTGTGGATGTACTTTTTAAGGTCGCGTGGGCAGGCATAGGAAAGGTTTTAGATAAACTGTATTGTATTGATAAATTAATCATTTTTAAGTAGTGCTATAAGTTAATCAAGAATATGTGTAACCTATATTTGCTAAGAGAAAGCTTACTTTGCAGTGAAGTCACCGAAGCCTTAGTATAATCTTCCTAATAATAATAATATTATTATTATTTAAAGAGAAACTACTACTCCTCCAATTATTCGAACCCTATAATCAACTCTGCCTTAAAAGATCTTCTACAGAATCAAACAAAACCCAATCATCACTGCACACCACAATCCCTTAGCACCTCATTTCCATCCAAGGCAGCAGCACACCGTACCGGATCTACTTACCGAAATTTCAATACCCCCATTACGGCGCCCGAGCCCGAGCAAAAAGGCCTGCACAACTCCGCGCCAAGAGCGAACGGCTATCGCGCGCGCAAAGTGCATATTTACCCGCGAGTTCGATGAGATATTACGGGCCGTCGCCGATTACGCTGTAATGAGCCACGTGTATAGTTGACCCCGCAGTTGCCCCCGAGTATAATCGCCAAAGTTTCCCGGTGCTTGAGCGAGCGAGGAGAGTGGAGAAGCCTCCGCGGGGGTTGAGATCGTGGATGGTCGAGTTCTTTTGGGACGAAGAGGTAGGGAGGTTGATGGTTTAGTTTACGTGGGTAGGGAGGATATGGGAAGGTTGGAATTTCTTTTCTTTTTTTCGAAAATGTTGTAGATGAACAAGGTTTATTGTTAAATGCATATTCACTACACAAAATTCAGTTCCACGATAAAAGAAAGTAAATGAGATAAATCGTGAAATTCAGAGATAGAGAATTAATTCATAATTGCTAATCTAGTGAAGAAGATAAATACAATATATTACGAGTCATCCATCTATAAAAAGGGAGAACGTGGTAGTATCGAATTGAAGCTTAGACGGCAACTTGGGAGCGTTAAGTGCACTGTCATTGGCTGATTAAAGGGTCGAACGTGTCCACAGTGACAGTGAGCGCTTGAACTTAGAGGGTTAGTAACTTGAATAATATATTCCACTGTCAATAATTTAGTATTTACTCCTGGTGTACAAAACATACTGATTTATTAAAAGCTAATTCAAAGCACAATCCAATCAACCCTGTCATTTTTTATTCATTTATTACACCTATACCATTGCATAAAGCATTACAATCCTTCGAATATAAAATGAAAAAAAAGCGTTGCCCAAACATCGGAAAGAGATTAGCGACCGAAAACGAGGAATTAGGAAGAGAGTGCAAAGGAGAGGGGGAAGAAGCCAAAAAGGATCGAACGCGGAGAGAGCGCGACTCGTAAGCCCGTGCAAGTGTATAATAAGAGCTTTAGAGGCCTCTCATAATCGGCTAAAGCTCGCCGCTGGCGCGCGATACGGCAAAAAGCCCAGACGAAAGTTATACGCCGCCGCTGGAAATTATTTCGAAGTTCGGCCATATTGCGGTGTGTGCCCGCGATCCCCCGTTGGGGGGAGGAGGAGAAGGAGGTGGTGGGGAGAAAGCAGCAGCCAGAATGCGAGAAGTTTTGCACTCTAAAGGAGTTATTTTGCGCTGGAATAAAGCGCGCGAGCGATGGAAATTCGGTTAACTCTCCTCGAGTGCTTTGTCGGCCCGTTGCCGTTTGTGATGCCAGAGTATTATAACGCGAATAAGGGATGGGGGATTTTTTTTTTCGTCGGTACGTGGAATATAGTGATGAGGGAAAAGTGGTGTTAGTGTGGAGTTATGTTTTTTCAGATGTTTTGAAATTTTAACGATGCGGATATAAATTTGTTGAAATAACAAAAAATGTCTATAAAACTTGAAAAGATAAATTAAGTTCTGGCAGGTTCAGGGTTATATCTACTCTATTTCAGAATCTTTTTACATCTAAGAGAACTACGCGTTATCTGATTTAATTTTTTTTTTGGCTAAATCAAGTTAAACCCCTACTATAAAAGCTTAAAAGTTAATTTTTAATCTAAATTAAAAATCTCTCCACTTTGCCTACTAAGCTATACCTACATCATCCTAAGCTCTCAAAAAAGTCTCATTTTTAATTATTACACCGCTTTACCACCATCTTTATTTATCCAGCGTACCTTCCTTAAAAAAACACACACACACACACAGTGAACAAAACTGCAAGCCAAAGGAAACTGCAAGTCCCCCGGGCAGTCGCAGAGTTGTTGCGCGACTAGTTCGAGCGTCCGCGTCTACGTCGGCGACGACTTCCTCGCGAAACTTCGCCGCCGCGAGGTCCGAATGTCGACTTCCGGATTTCCTCCCTTCTCCCCACCTTAAAAAAAAAAGAGACCAACGCGAACTAACTACACGTGTCGCGTCTCCCTCCTCCGGCGGCGACATTTAAGAAAATTGCGGCCCGGCTTTTTCCAGAGGGGGGAGAGGCGTTAAATTACGTGCCCGGGCCCGTCTCGCGGAAATGTCTCGATTCAGCGCGGAAGTTCGCGGGCGAAATTTACTTTTGGCGGGGCACGGGAAAAAGAGTTGCCCTTTTTTTTTCTTAATGCCACCAACCCCCCCACCCCTGCAAAGGCGCTTTTACGCAAACGGATTTCAGAGAGCGAAAGAGGGGAGCGAGAAAAGTTCTTTTGAACTTTTGCCCCCGCGGCTGAGCCTTTTCTGGGGGACAAAAAATATTACGCCCGGTGATTTTTGCTTTCCCTCTTCTCCGAGTTCTTCGATTATATTCGAAAAATATCTCGTCGTGCGGTACTTGTTGGTTTTGGGTGAGCTTTAAACCAATTCTAAGAGAATTTTCCATCAAAAGGCTCTTCTATTTTCTATACGGATGGCGCGGTTAAATTTGTTTCAGTGAATTTTTTAATACGCGCGTTGCTAAAAGTTTAATCTTACGAGAATATATACCTTTACAAAACTACGAACGTAGCGTATAAATTCGGTATTCAAAAATCGCGTCCGCACTTGAAATAAAACTATATACGCAAATGTAATCATTCACTATAAATGCACAAACGAACCTAAACGCGAGAGAACTCGATACATACCCGCGACATTTTTACCCTCGTTTATCCGTCACGGAAATAAAGCCAGTCGTCAGAGAGCCGGCAGCATCGATGTTTCTCGCGCGTATAATGCGACGTCCCCGGGCTCGCGCTCGGCACATTAGCCCCCGCCTCTCCGCGCGCATTAACGTAACATAAGACGCGACTCTGCGAGCGAGTGGGCCATAAATAATGCCGCGAGGATGGCGCGGAAACGCGGAGTGAGAAAGAGCGAGGGAGTAAGTAGGAAGTTTGATTGTGTCTCTCGTGCGCCTCGAGTTTTGCTGGAGGAAGATTATTTATCGCGCGCTGCCTGCCGGTGTGTATTGTATATAGCTCGAGTTTTAGCCCGAGTGTTTTCGGTTTTGCGCAGAGTTGGAAAGTTTTTGGCTTGAAGCTTTTTTTGCTTTGGTGTAGGGCGTATTGGGTTTGTAATGGGGTTTGAGGAATTTATGCTCAACATCAAGGATATTTTAGATCGTGTATTTATAGGAACAAATTTTGAATTTTGTTGAAACTATAATTAAAATTAAACATCGTTGTTCAATGAGTGAGATATCAATCCGAAAACTTTCCTCGCAATAAAATTTGCACACACACACACTACACCCTTATCCTTCCTTTGTACCTTTCACATCGCCAACCCTCGCCACCGATTGAACCACATCCGAAAACAACACGGCACACGCGCAATCTCAAGTCCTCCCATCGATCAGCCGCGACGCCAACAAATCCATCCTCCCTTCCCGCTAAATAATCAATCGATTCCACTCTCTCTCTCGCACTCTCGCACACATACGCTAGTTCATCGGCACCGGATCGGGCGCTAAATTCAGCCGCGTATTGGCTCGTTCATCTTTCAGCAGCGTTGCGCGCACAACCTGTTCCATTTCATATTCGACTCGCACGCCCGCGCGCGCGCGCCTTTCTTCCTACTTTTTCTCACTCGTGGCCCATTTCTCTCTTTCTCGCTTTCCGGCGCCTTAATAGAGAGCGACCTTTCGCCGCGAGCGCGTGCGCGCGTGTTTCTCTTTTATTTTTTTTTTTACGCGCAGCGTCGCCCCCCTTCTTTTTTTTTTTTTTAAAGCGGCCGGATGAAAAAAATCGAGCAGCGAAATGAAATATATATATAGAGAGAGAGAGAGAAATTTAAAGTCGAGTTTTTGCGCCTTTCAATTCGCTTCCGCTCGCGCGGAGCGCGCTTCCTTTCGCTCTTGTGTTATGGCGCGCGTGCGCGGCGCGCCAGAGAGGTCGACTGATATTTAACGAAATGCATTCGCGCGGATGCGGCTTCGTCGCTACCGTTTTTCGTTTTTCTTTTTTCTCGTTTTGTTTCGTCGGGGTGTAGCGTATATAGTTGAGTTTCAGACCTTTGGCGGTACGGTATTTGTTTAATTACATTTCGCAAGTTTAAAAGGGTGCCGAGCTTTAAAAGAATTCATGGCGAGGTTGAATTTCGACAATTTTTGTATTGGCAATTATATGTGCATATAGTTTGCAAAGTACCGCGCGAGGTATATTTGACGATATATCGAAATACCTCAATTTAATTCGATGGAAATAGTTTGAGTGAAGGTTCCCTTTTTTGAATTTTCATTGCAGAATTGCTCGATCCTTTTTTTTTGCACGGTGAAAAACGCCGGTAGAATTTTCCATCGGAATCTATTCCTCTGAATTGATTTTGCTGGCGAGAAATAAAGATGAATTTTTCGCGCATATTCGGCATTTTCGAACTGATATATTGGTTTTACTACCGCGCTGACTATACCGTTTTATAATTCTTCTTTTTCTCAAAAAAAAAAATTCTCGACTCTTTTTTTCCCTGTAAAATCATGTTCGGATTAATACGCGACATTCTTCCATGGAACGTGAAAGCTCAAAACTGTAGATTAATGAAAAACATAAAAGCATACATATTGGTTCATAAACTTTATTATTACATAATTTTTTTATTTCTCTAGTTCTATTGTATTTTTCCTAATATAAACATCACCATACCCAACTCTAAAAATGTAAAAAAACAGAATTCGACAAATGATCGATGGAAATTCCATTTATCATTTTCTTCAGGTAAGCTATGCAAGCTCGCATTCTAGATTAATTCTTTTTCGGAAGAAATGCCAAGCTTACCGCACTGCGCTCCCTTAAAACCTTAAAACTTCCTTTATCTTCTCCTCTCCGCTCCTCTCCCCTTAAGATTCTTAAATACCGCGATCCTCGCGGCGATTCGGCCGCGTTCGCGTGCACTTTTCGCGCTGCGTCGGTGGAAAAATTTCGCTCCCAAAGAGAGAGAAAAGTCCGCCCCCGCTGGATATAATAATAATAATATCTCGGTAACGACGCCGAAGAGTGAAACCGTGTCGCGGGGCGTTAACACACGAGCGACTTCTCGAGTGCAGCGTCGCCGCGCGCGACCTTCTTTTATTTTTCTCCCTCTCTGTGTGTGTGGGTGAGCGCCGAGGGCTGTGGCGAGCGCACGCGCGCCACGCCAAGTTTTAAGTCGAGTTCGATGATTTTTTCGGTGTTTGCGGTTTGGTTTGTTGGTTTTTCGAGGTGGAAAGTTTTGCGTTCTTTTTTTTTTGAAAAGAGGTACAAAGTTGGGGATGCTTTTTTGATGGCAAGAGAAAAATGCGGTGAAGTTTGGTAGCGTGGTTGTAATCAGTTGGGGAAATTTGAATTATTTCTTTGGATCGACTGTTTTATACGAAAATAATAAAGAAATGATCGAAATAAAAAAAAATGAAGCAACGTTCACGAATAGAAGGATACAATACCGTTAAGAATATTCAATTACATTTCAGCACATTACGAGCCCCATATTCCACAGCCCCAATAAATCACCATCGACAATTGCCGCTACAACAGAACCATTCGCCTTCCCTCGGCAAACTCTTCCCCGTACCCGCGGGCCCTCAAACAAACTGCCACTTGCAAAAACATCCCTGGCGCTCGCTCCTAAACGACGAAAATCGTCCTCACCCTCCTCCTCCTCCTTCCCCCAACAAGTAAGTATCAACCGGACCATAACATTCCGGCCACGTGTAGAGAGCACGACACGAGGAGCTAATTGAATCGCGAGCGACGGCGGCAGCGGTGCTATCTCTCTGTCCTGGAGCGCTGCCACGCGAAGTAAAAGGAATTACGCGGCCGTGTGTATGTGTGTGTGCAGCAGACGTTTGCCCCGGCCTGGAAGAGAAGTCGATAGCAGCGGCGAGCGTCTCTCTATTTTCTCGGGGAAATTGTCGGGGAGGAGGCGTACGTGTGGCCTTCTCTCTGTGTGATGTCGCGCGCCGTTGTGTTTTTGTGTCCGCGAGCGCGTGCCGATGTTTTATTGACTGCGCGTATACGTACGTACCACCAAATGGTGTAAGCTCCGAGAGAGACAGAGAGGAAGAGAAAGGGAGAGAGAGACGTGTGTTGGATGGGGTTGGGAATTAGAGTAGAGTAGCTGAAGAATGCGGGACATTTGAATCGTGGATTGAGCTATTGCTGAGAATTGGAGGATTGTTTGGGAAGGGAAATAAGGTATTTGAAAATATTTTCGGTGTGAATTATGCAGCTCGAGTGTGGCTGACCTTATTTTTCTACCTACTTTTTAAAAGATATTTCCGTGATTTTCGAAAATTTTGAAGGGAAGATTGAGAAAAATGTTACTCTGGAGAGTACGGTGGAAAATTTTCGTGAAAAATAGTCTGAAGGTGCCCTGAGGGCGTTCCAATTTTCCAACTTTTTAAGGGATTTTTGACAAAGTAAGTCCGAAAAATTTTTCTCCATTAGAAGCTGTCGTAATCTCTGGGGATTTTAAAAATACGGCCAGAATTCAGTTCATTTGAAAAAATATCGACGTTGGAATCGTAGAAATCTCACTAAATTCCAGAATAAAGATTATGAAAAGGTTTCTGAAAATTTATGTATGATAAAATAAATTTTTTACGTATTTCATTTGAAATTTAGAACAATACAATTCATGGAAAGAGTAAACATATAAATTCATTTATCAACCAATATTCCCAAACCCAACGTATTACCACGTAATTGAAATCAACGTTACATCGTCGAGAAACAACTCACGCATTAACTAACCTGCCACCTTTTCAAACCTCAAAAAACCCTTTCTACGTTCCGGAAACACCTCGCGGAGACGCGATAAAGTTTCACCCACCGACTGAATAAATAGCCTTCCGGCTCGCTCGCGCGACGATCGTCGATCACAGGCAGCCGGAGCTGAAAATCGCCTCGCGCCCCGATAAATCCGCATAAGCGTTATAAAACATTTCAATTTCGGCGCCGATACGTCATAAAAGGGGGCGCGCGCGAGAGCGACTGACTGACTGACTGACTATAAACAAGAACGTCGCGAAATGAAACACGCGCGAGCTCTCGACGTGTATAAAATATACGACGGGGGAGGATTTTGCACCGGTAGACGGAGAAAAAGGGGCGTGCAGGGGGGGTAAATCGCGGCGCGTTCGATACGGGCATTGTGCACGGAGGGAGGGACACCGTGGAATGGAACTGCGGAAGCGGGAATTTCGAGACTGTCGTGGTGGTAATAGAGGAGGAAAATAAGGGAGTCTGGTGGTCGGTGAGCGGATTCGTCGATTTGAAAATTAAGCTGTAGTTGTTTGAGGGTTATAGTATTTTCTTTTTATGGAGAAATATTTTGTCATAAAAATGACTTTAGGTTTCTTGTAATTGTGGAATTTAGTAAAATTCTTAGTGCAAGAGAAATCGGTATATTTTTGTACGCAAGAAATTCGTAGAAATTTACTAAATAAAATAACAAAACTTATTGAAGATTGATAAGGTTAAACTGTATACGCTTTTGGGTAATTATTACTGAAAGAGTACTTACATTTAGGACTGTTTATGCACAGTAGCCCATAATTTTCACTGTTTTGAATCGTAATTTTTAGAGAACAGCGAGTCTATCTCTCGCTTTCAAAGGAATTAACAGTAATATTATTAGATAATTTTTCTTATTGAATAAAATACCAATGGTTTATGGTAATAGTTGTTACTATCCTGGCATTTTTATATTTTACTAGGAAATTTTTCACCACGCAATAATTCTGTACGTACATCTTATTAGACATAAATTATACAATTACACAAAACCACCGAGCAACCTAATTTGAAATTTAACCTAAATACGAGACAGCTCGAACCTCGATAAGCGCACAGAGGAGATTTCGTCAATTAAAGCAAAAGCATTCCAACCTCGCAATCCGGAGTAATTATTTTCCCCCTCGATCTCATAAGAATTCGCCAAGACGGTAAGAGAGCGAGCGCGAGAGAGAAACAGAGAGAGAGAGAAAGAGAGAGAGAGAATTCGCGAAGCACTCCGATGCATTAGGTACGTAATTTAACTGAAAGCCAGCTTACTTCCGTTTGATCACGTCCCAATGGAATACCACCGGGGTATTTACTCTTATTTTTCTCGGTTGATAGAGAGAGAGAGAGAGAGAGAGAGAAAGTCCTCTACATTTGTACGCGTGGAAAAGGAGGAAGTGAGAGTGGAGGCGGTGGCGTGGAGTTTGCTTTCTGATATCTCGCAGTCGGCGTGAGAGCAAATATATATGGGTCACTAAGTTGAATACATTGTAACGCATTTGCCCGATTAATGAGCTTTTTAGGTCAGACGAGAATAGCAGTCGATATGGAATCGGATTTGCGAAACGAGTGGTTGAGTGTGGGGAGGCTTATTTCATATACATGTTAACAAGAAAGTCGTTTAATTATATATAGAAATGTGCGTTTAATATGTTTTTAATGAATTGAGCCACCGAGTTTTTTCGTTCTACTTAAATTCAATATTGAGTAATGAAAAACCAATCGAATAATAAAAAATTCAATGATTCAGTCGTACGCTACCGTTTCGGAAAATTATCTTATCAAACAACCCGCTTTACATCGAAACCTTATCGGAATATATTAGATTCCAAAAAAGCGCTCGAGAACATAAAATTCTAAAAATTCACCATGAAAATCCCTCACTCATTCTATTCTCATCACTTTAAACTCGCCACTCCAAAAAAGAAAAAACCTTCCCTCTGCAACGCACATAAAATTCAATCTCGCTAATTTCGCGGGCACCCTCATCGCGAGAAAAATTAACTCTCGCTTCGCCCATACAGAAGAAGCAAAAAAAAAAAGAAAAGCTCGCCCCGCGTGTGCGTCGACCAAACAAAATGCTGCCGGGTAAAAATCCACCGAGCCAGCACAAAAACCTCCTCCCTCTTTGTCCACCACACCCACACAGCTATCCTTATCGATAAAAGCGCCAGCTGCAGCTGCACTGCTGCTGCGTGAGCGCGAAAAGTGCAGTCGAATGTACTGCCGCGAGCTGACGAAACACACACACACACACACACACACAGTGCGCGAGATTATTTGCCCGTTTTTCTCTCTTGCTGTGAGCGCGGATTGAAAGTTCGCTCATTTGGCGACCGCTCCGAGAGGAAGGTTTTTTGTGTGTGTGGGGGTGAGGTGGAGGAGAGGGCCATTGATGAGGTTGTCGCGGGGTTTGAGAGGTGTGAGTGGTCGGTGGGAAAGTCGATTATAAACGGCATCACGCGCGTGTGGCGAGTTTCGGCTTGTGTATATATATTACACGCCGAGCTAATGCAACGGTTATTGATTTAGCGGTGGAAGGTAAAGGTCGCCGGTTGCTTAAATCAAGCGAGATTTCATCGTGGCGATTTTAACGTTTCATAATGAATTTTTTCATCGAGAAAACTTCTATTGCCTAAATTAAAAGGCAACCTGTGAATTAATTATGCAAACCCTTCCATACGCCAATAACCCTCGTTAGTGTAACCGTTGATCGC
>JAPYZP010000098.1:0-44753 GCA_030522985.1 Torymus sinensis | reverse complement strand
TGTAATTATGAAAAATTTGTGACGAGTGAGTAGAGCGCATTTTTAAAGGTTGATATATTAGATATTGAAATGATGTTTGGCGGTAGTGAATTCCATGAGTGTTTTAGTCCACTTCACGTTGAGTAAAAACCATAATTTGTGTTGAATGTCTCTTCTTCTAATTCCCTATGCCTGCGAAGGTTATATGATAGCAGCCTTTCCCGAAATGAGTTAACAATACGATTACTATTAATAATATTGTGGATGATTTTGAACGTCAGTAAACCGTCATGATAATGATGTAGTGATTTGATTGTCTTAATATCGAAAGAAGAAGCACCCTCAGAGTAATTGTGCTCTAGTCTGCTCATGGCTCGATTAGATTTAAAAGATAGATACCGCAGAAACCGGTGTTGTACAGATTCGATATGGTCAGTTAATTTCTTAACAAATGGAGACCAAATCTGAGAGCAGTATATAGCAGAGTAGGAAGAACAATTGTTTTATACAAATGTATAATGACAGATATATCAGTGAACTCTGAGGTAGTACGCTTGATGAAACCTATTATATAAATTTTTTTAGGAATTAAGGCAGCTTTATTTTTGCACGAGTGGAAAAACATATTTTTGTAGTAGCCGACGATGGAATTACAAAAAAATACGTTGAATATTGTTACACCGTTCGACTTGTTATTCAAAATATATTTTGTTTTTAACGCTGAGTGTTATTATTGAAAAATTGTTATTGGAAAAATCTTGTTATTGAAAAACTTTTTTGTTTTGTTAAAAGATATACCTATGATGTTAATAATACACCATCGACTAGCATCGTAACGTTTTTGAATATTAACTTAGGTATCGAAAATTAACCTAAATAAGTATATATTGTAATATGTATATTGTAATAAGTATATTCAAATATTATATACATGTAATTGTATAATAATGGTATCCACTTGCAGTATATTAAATCTCCACTTATTGAGTGAGTGTAATTTTACTTTACAGATAATAATGATAACTTATTTAATAAGTGAAACAGTTTTGACTTATCCATTTATATTAGAAAATTGCTATAAAATAGGAATTCCTCTTGTTTAGGTTCTAGCTCCCGATGAAACGCTTTTTCTCCTATTATTTGGCCATTTAATAAATTGAAAAATAGAATGAGTGCAACAATAGTTAATGTTATTTATTTATATTTTGGTAAGCCATCCAATGCACTTTAATGCTCTCTCATCAAAGATAAAAATAGTAAGTAAATCAAATACAAATATTTTGTTGTTACGCCAATCTAAGAAATAGGCAAATAATGGTCGAAAAATCGATTCATCATAGCGATTAATTAGCCGGTTTTTGACCATTTAACATCCTCGAATTTCTACCAACGATAAAATAAGCGAAATTCTATACTCATTGAATAAGGAAAATTCTGCACTTATTGAATAAGTGAAGTAGTTTTAACTTGTCGAATAAGTAAATATTCACTATAAGTGAATTTCCACTTATTTAAATTGAGAGAGTACATCATGTGTCTCCCTCTCTATCTCTGTGTCTCTCTTATTCTTTCTTACTGTATATCGACGAAATTCAGAAAAGATCGCGTGCATATACGATAAGGCGGAAGGAGTATAACGGGAGTCTACCATTCTATATATGTGTACGCGCACATGTACACGCGACACTCTCTCTTGTGTGTGTGTATATATGTGCTACCTATGGTGTACACATGGCGCACACGTGTGCGGCGCACGAAAAAAGCGACTCTTTCTTCTATTTTAAGGCGAATCGCGCCCGCGCAAACAAGCAAGCGTAGGCAGTATATATAGGCGAGCGGGATCCGCAAAATAATCGAAGATCGGAGAGTAGTTGGGATATTACATCTAGTTGGGATTATACATGTGAGCGAATGATATTCCGGGGAAAAAAAGGTGAAGAGGTTTTTTGGGGCTTCAGGAAGTTTAGTAAAATGCGGTTCTGCTGATTGTAATATTGTTCCTCCCATACAGAAAGCTTTGTGATAGGATAACAGAAAAATTTTTTGAACAAAAGTGTTAGGAATGTTGTTTTGCACATTTGGAATCGAAATACACTTTACAAAATGTCTATATTCCGCACGGATGTGTGTGTATCTTGTTTGTGTGCGTGTGTGTGTGTGTGTGTGTGTGTGTGTGTGTGTGTGTCCGTATATCTGCTGGTATCTATATAAGTATACAACAAGCGAGTTTCGAGTGCTCTCCTATAGGTACCTTATTAATTTTACAAGTATATTACAGCGATTTATTAACCTTCAAGAAATGATTACAGTAAGGATTCGCAATGTCTACCATAAAACGAGTCCGAGTATTAACAGTTAATAAATGTTCCTTAACTCTTAAAGAATGTTCATATGAGTCAAACGTAATGAAGAACTTTCTTCGCAAATGAATCGCGCATTTCTCTCAAATCATTCTTTCTATCAGTACTTATATGTTATGTATAGAAAATATATGTGTAAAATTTCATCAAGAAACTATGATTTGAAGTAAAATTTAGTAATTTTAAAAGATTTTGAATTTAATATTATAATCAATTATTTTATTAATTTTTTTAATACATAATTTAAAAATTAAATCCCACCTGTTATTTTATTCAATTTTATACGTAATTTAAAAATTAATACTTTTTAATCTTCATAAATAAATGTAATTAGAATTGTCTCGTAATTTGGTGTAATAATTTTAAATTTATGATTAAAAATTAATTAAAGAAAACAGAAAATTAAGTTTGAGGAAGCCACGTGCCAATGAATTGGTAGAGGTTTTTTTTTATATTCATGTCCTCGCTTCTTTTTGCGTGCAGTATTATTACGTGGGGTAAAAAGTTATACCTAGTCATGTTACGGATAGTATCAGCATTATAGAATATAGCTATTTTTTATTATAAGAAATAGGAAAGATTTGTTAATCGTATATGACTTTATTTAATAAATTATAATAATTACTAGCAAGATTTACCTCGCTCATTGACGCTCGCTATGTAGAATTTATTATTTTTAGTTTCATAAAGTGCACTATATATATTTCGCAAGAAGTCAGAATGTATATTTTAGTCAGAAATATTTATCGCTGTAAAAATCGATATAATGAACTGACATGTGTAATTAAATAGCTGTTGTATTTGTTGGTGAATATTGTGAGCTTCAGGTGAAACGTGATATATGCCTTTACTCAAAGTTTGATAAACCAATTAGTATTTCGTTTACTATAGCAAACACGTTGATCCTATGACTTATCCAATTATTTTCCCTAATGGATAATTTTGATGGATGCCAAATATGAAATATGTAAAGGTGGAAGGGTCGAGACTGTATTTTTAAGAAAAGACCGCTGCTAACTCTGAATTACCAGAATGCTTTCTCAAAGAGTATCTTCAAGGAGTAGAAAATGTAGATATAAAGAAGTGATTTAAAAAAATCTATTGATTAATATTTATTATTAAAGCAAATTCTCAAAAAATAAAACAGTTTGTAGTTCAAGTAACGAAGAAGAATATTTATGAAAAGTTATAGCATACACTTACATTATTGAATTTCAAAAGAGAGGTCTTCCACACATGCATATTATATGTTACTACTCTCGGATTCTAAAAGTAAAATTTACGATGCCGATTAAGTAGATAAATTCATTAGTGCGGAAATACATGATGAAACTCAAAGTACATGATTATTTTCCATCATCAAATAATTTATGATACACGGATGCGGGAACGAAAATGTCAATTTATCTTGTATAAATAATGATAAAAAGTGTTAAAAAAAATTTTACAAAGCTATTCAACAAGGCAACAAATTATAATACAACTGGTTATCCGATATATCGACGGAGAAAAAATGGTAAGCGGATTGATTTTGGAGGAAGGAAAAGTGATATGTGAATAATAGATTCGTACTTCCACATAATCCTCACGAATTGTTAAAATTTAGTATAATTTAATAATTATTATTATTGTTATTAATTATTATATTATTGTTCAATGTATTAAATATTTATTTCAATATTGTTATAAAGAACATGTCTGTGCATTCATAAAAATGATTGTCATTGAAGAAACACAAAATAATTATAAGGAAAATGAAATTGAAAATGAAAATTATAATTGCGATGAAATTAATCAGTATATTAATACAATATATATGTGTGTCCTCCAGAGACAATGTATCCAATGAATAAAATATCTCATGATATATATAATACGTACGTTTTCAATGAAAAGGAGACAAAAATAGACCATAAGAAAGAGTATGGAAACTTATGGATCTTATGAAGAACGAAGAACGGTTAACAATATTATCTATTCGTCCTTTTTCGAAGCAGCTGTATAGCTAAAGAATTGGTAAAAATGAGTGGGATAAATGTTTAGGGGAAGCCCGAGCAAGACGGCACACCTAAGGAAAAACGTTATAGTAAACAATGAATAAAAAAGAAAATATTTTAAAAATAATATACATATTCTTCAAGGATTTATAATAACAAAAAAGAATATGCAACTATATACTAAGCAAAAATAGAATTAATAAGATGCTGCATAACGAGAAAAGCGAATGTACTTTTTGATCGGCTCGAAAAATCAGCCGGGCATTTGTTCTGAAGTCATGCAAATAATGTACCGAACAATTCCTCTTATTTAACTCTGTCGCGTTTACAAGTAACTCTTGGCGATCCAACTGCCACGATCAGCTTTCCTCGTATTTGCAAAACGTGCCGTTTTGCCCGGCACTAATAATTTTTAAAAATTGTTAATAATAATTATGATGGGCGAGGAGGCTGTGAAAAAAGTTATTTATTAAATACATTGATTGCATACTTAAGAAAATTCAATTATTCCATTTCTCTCTGTAGCATGGACGCAGGAATAGTCGCAAATCCACTAATAGATGGTAAAACTTTACATATGATGTTTAAATTTACGTTAAACATAACTAAAGAAACTACACGTAATCTCATTCAGAATACGTAAAGAAACTACATATGTGGACGCATATTGAAGTCACGATTGTGAGGTGACCCAAAGCTTTTTTAAATAAAAGGACTAGTGTTCACGTATGCGGATACGCGTAATATATGCAAAACTATACTTACATTTAGAAGTATATATTGAAATAGTTTTCATTTTTAACAGAAAAGAATAACATTTACGTTGAAAAAAAATTTTTTTTCCCAGCGGGAATATCTATGACGCCTAAATAGGCTTTGGAAGCAGTCAATAGTTTATTTCGTGATTTATGTAAAAGTAATAAAATATTTGGAAATATATAAAATAATAATAGTTTCAGGTGACTTTACCAGTTGTTACACATAGCAATAGAACTAAAATTATTGAAAATTCTGTTAAGAATTATAGTCAATTGTGGCAAAATTTTAAACATATGACCTTAAAAGACAATTTAAGAGTAAATGAAGTACCAAATGAAATATATTATGTACTAATAATAATATTATATCTGAAATTTATGACAATATTATTGATTCAGGTGATATAAGTATTCAAGAAAAACTAATAACGGCTAACGTTCGAAAGCATTCTACATCTATCATGATTCTTTATATTTTTTGTCTATTGATTTATCTATTATCTTCTTTATGCAATTTGTTTGCTTATTATAACGAAACGCTATAATATATGCACTTTATGTATATTACGTGCGCTTTTTGTATGTATGCGCAATTTTTGTAGGCACCGGCACTTTTTGTATGAACATGCACTTTTCGTATACAGGAGAAATTTTTGTATGCACATATTTATATTTTCTTTATTTATATCATTCATTTATTATGAGCGTCAAAAGTATAATGAAGTAGTATACCAAAAGTTAAAACGTTTTCACTAAAAATGTCATAAAAATGCGTTGGTGGTTGTGCGCGTGGGTGGATTTGCGTGGGAGGGTGTGTGGGTGGGAGTGCATGGGTGAATATATATGCATTGGGTGATGGACACATATTATTAAATATTTAAAAGAAAAATGCTTATAGTCACCATAATTGGCCGACCAACGACGAACAAGCTTCTCAATATAATGAAATGTATAAAAATATGGAAGAAGATTATTGATATGTCTCGCTATATGTATACCTACAGAAAATAGAAGACAATTTGAAGGAATCAATTGACAGCTATTGCAAAATTATACTTACTGATCTTTTTATCAACCTATATCAACAAAAAAATAAATGAATAAACAAATGAAAAATGTATAAAATTTATAAAGCAGTGTGGAATTATTGTGTATTATATTACGATCAGATTATAATAGCGCACATACGAATCAAACACGCGACAATGCGCATGACTGCGTATTTGAAAAGGCTTTTCACACAGAAATTCCTTTGTAAATTCCATTTGAAGTCACTCGAAGTGAGAGTAATTTGATTGGCAGTTAGCAGATTTCGTTCATTTCTGTCGTTTCACAGAACGAACAATATAATTCCATCTCCATCTCAAACATCAATAGTAATACGCGAATTATCAAAAATGTTCTTCCGAATTGCATATTCATTTTGGATTTATGCGTTTGGACTGCGACAATCGAAATTTCGCGTATTATTGTCGGTTGAAATAGATATGGAATCATATTGTTCACACAATAATGAAATGCCATAGTCCTCTTCTGCGAAACGTTATACAAAACGAGTTCTGCAGAACTTCTCGGGTTATTCAGTTACCCCGCCGACTCACTTCTTACAGCTTCGCCAATTAAAAATCTGCGACTCAATTTCCCACCGAAATGTTCCAAGTTTCCTTCATTAAAGCAAACAAAAAAAGAGAAGAAACCCCGTATACGACACAGAAACACGTGAAATCAAAGATTGCGCACGTAACATTAAAGTCCCACGCGCCAGCGGGTCATTGTAAGTTCCCGCGGCGACGTATCGCCAAAAAAACCCGGCGCACGTATATATATATCGCCCACCGAAAAACCCATACAGAATTGCGGAACAACAACTTCGACGCGCGCCGCGCACACTTTCCTCTCTACCCACGCACGTGTATAGCCGCGTGCGAAATCACGCCTCCATTCATTCATTCATCGCGAGAGCGAAGAAGGAATTTCGTGAAGGCGCGCGCGATTTACATGTTTTTTCCATCCTAACGTTACGTAACGTATTTTGACGACGACCACGCGGCAGCGGACACGGGCCGATAGCAGCGCCGGAAGCGCGCCCCCGCACTTCCTCTCTCTCTCTTCGGAGCTCGCGGACTTTCATGTGTATTATATATATCGCTATATATACATATACACGATGGGCTGTGTGTAACTCTTTTACAAGCACGCGAAGGGTTCCCCCGTCTGCATTTGTTCCCGATCAGGAGGATGAGGAGTAGGAGGCAGAGATGAATGTGGGAGGGAGATAAAAGTGTCTGTTTCGCACGCGCGAACTTGAAAATTTCTTTTTTTTTTTTTCAAATTGTTTTAACTTTGTTTAAAAGAATATTCTATTTTTCAAGAATATCGGATATTTTAATATCAAAAGGAATAAGAATGCCGCCTTTTTTGAACCGTTAAGGGGATGTCGCCTTATACCGACGCAAAGTTCTCTGTCGTACCGAGACCGATGTTTTTCATTAAGTATCTCCCCTTAACTTCGGTTGTATAACGAGAAAAACTAAATAAATAAAAAACTACGATATCAAATTTTATTAAAATCATATCTAATGAAATACTTTTCTCGCGCCAAAAGCACTATACGCGAAATTTCTCATCTCGTAAAACTAAATAACCTCAACATATAATATACAGGCAACGACAACAATTATCGATAGAATTTTCAAAGCATCATTTCGAGCACCGCACCATCCGTCATTCGAATACATATACACACATACGTATACGTCGTTCGCGCACATTTTATACATAACTTCCTCTTTAGCGCGCTCGTCGCTGCGGATACGCTTCCTTATCAGAGGCGAAAACGTCACTATAGCCATTATTTAGCGCGCGCCTGTGCTCGTTCTTTTCTTCTTATAATTTTTCCCTCACTCGGCCCGCGCTCACACTCTTATCACAATCAATTCGACGCAGCCACCGCTCGCTCATTCTAATTTTACACGAGTATATTACACACATAGTCCGTTGTATTTATTTGCACCGATGCCGTTCTCCCTCCTCCCTCATATAGTTCTGTGCGTTACTTCCTCCTTCGCTCGTGTACATTGTAGAGTGAAAAATTGCCTGCCTCGTCGCGCTGCGGATTCTTCCTATTTCGTCTCGGTGTGTGATGACGATGGTGTCGCGCGGTCATTCCACTGAGGATTTATGGCGAATTAAAATATAGGTATACGTGTATATAGCTCTTGCGAGAATTACGACGTGCGCATGACGCGATGGCCGATTTGAAACGAATTCGCGCGTTTCGGTTCGGTGTGAGGGGATTACATAAAATCATGTAAGAGCTACGCACGTATAGTTACATAAAAATGTTCATAATAACGTCCGGTGTAGCTGGAAATTTATGGGATATTGGTGTAACGTATACTGCGAGATTTTTTCATTCTATATATATATATATATGGTGCTGAGTCCATTTACGGTGAAATATAATTATTATAATAAAGCAGTTTTCTTTCAATTACTTGGAAAATTTATCCCCAAATCTTTGCGGTGATCGTGTCATGCGAATTAATCGATCTATATATATAACTGCATTAAACGAGATACTCGCCACGGTTACGGACGGTTCGATATATACGCAGAATTTCCATATTAAATTTTCACTCTCTACTCTCTAAAGTTGAATTAGTGGAAAAACCACTAACTATTCGGTAAATAGTCACTAATGAAATAATGTATATATTCACTAATTCAACTTTAGAGGGGTATAGGGACAGATTTTCGTAATAAATGACTAACTTAAAGCAATAATTACATTAACAATACCAAAATATACGTACATGTAGCCTAACCAAGCTCCCTTCAAAATTAACCCTCAACAACCACCAAAATACCACTGTGCAATGCTGCCGCGCTGCATATACACAAGAGATAGCGGTTATATATTTTTTCCCGGCGCTTTTGTGCCACTTCTTCCGTTATCATCGTACGCGGCATCCGCTCCTTCGCGTCTTCTCTCTCTCTCTCTCCCTGCGCTTCCTCCCCCACTTCTCGCGCGCTTCCGGCCCGTTTCTATTTCGCTCTGTCTCTCATTTTTCATCATCAACGAGCGCGGCGGTGCGAGCGTGCGGTGTATATGCATAAGCTCGATCGGCACAGCGTGCCATTGTACGCGAGTGGCCCGGTTGATAAAACGCCGCGGTCTCTGTGTGTGATGGGTACGTGAGGAGAGTTTTTGTACGTAGGTGTGAAAGCGGAGGGATAGTGGCGGAAGGTTTGGGTGGGGCAGGGTTTTGAGAAATGGTTGATTAGGCCAATTAGGGAGCTTACATATATTTATATAAGGAATTCTACAGATTATTCGTACTTGGAGGGTTCAAAAAATTTCAAAAAAAAACGTTGGAGGAACATGCGCTGAGAACATTTTTCAATGCTTGAAAATGGTCTTGTAACACGGTTATATAAAAAAAAATTAATTTTTCTTATGGAAATTCAATATGAGAAAAATGGACGATAAGTAGTCAGTGATCATGATTATTACCAATAGAAAGGCTCTTAAAGGTGCTAACAAAGTACGAGAAAAGAGCTTTAAGGCGGTCATAGGTCTTTGAGGCGAAAATTCATGACCGCATGAATTTCAGCCATTTTACTCTCTGTCAAATACTTTATTACAGAGGTGTGCATCCAATTTTTTTTTTTTTTTGTTGGATAATCTGTAGAATTTCTCATCATGTATTTTTGATTCGAAATGATAGAGTGTAAAATATATATTCGAAAAGTGAATGTGATTGAAGATCGATGAAAAATTTGTATGCTACCATATGTAATGAGAAGGTGGTTATTGCACATACTGTTGGAAAACTATTCAATTGTATTGGGAATGTTACAATTAATACACAATTCAAATTGAATGTACAGTGTTTTGGATTGGTAAGTTTCTTTGGTGTCATGTATATTGTTACACAATTGGCAGAAATAACTCTATAGCATATATCCTTTGAATTAAACAAAATTTTGTCCCTTTAGTTAAAATGAACGATATAATTAACTTTATGCTCAGCGTTTAAGATTAGAAATCTTCAAATAAAGATCGTCACACATAAATTTTTGTCAAAAGATAGATAATTTATAAGAGCAAATTCTTCGAATGTACAATTTATTTAGATTTATTTTGATAATTTGAAGTTAATTTTCAGTATCATGGCCGCATAAACTTTAATGGAAATAAAATTATTCATTTTATAAAGTTATGAATATTCGTCAATGTATACAGGAGGGGGGGGAGGGGGCTGTACATTCATCTAATTTTATACAAATAAAAGTAATAAAACGACGTATTAATTCAAGTAGTAATTCGTACTAAATAAAAAAAAAATGATTATATGATACATATAAATGTTATCCTTTATTTAATCTTCCATACGTTTATCGTCACATATGTTTCACATTCTGCCACTTTTCGATATAATCAATAAACGATCCTCAAAATTCTTCAGCACTCGAAAAAAAAAAAAACTCCCCGAAGCACGCCAAAGTAGCCAAATACCGAACATTCCAGCGTATAGACGCGCGCGTCAAATTTTATTATTTTATTTCACCAATAATGCTGAACTAGAGATCGACAAAATTCTTGCATCCCGAAAACTCGTTTGTAAAAACCTGTTCCGCGGGCTACCGGAATTGGATTCCATTAAATATATACTCGGACGGTGGAATTGGTTTTAATATAGGCGATTGTCGCACGGCGAGAAAAAAAGCAAGACAAATCATTTTTATTATGGGAGACACAGCGCATCCACACACACACATGTATGTATGTATACGAGGAGACTCAGAAAAAATCTCCACTTTACGCGTCTCCAAAATCGGTCAAAATTTCTTCAAATCTTCTTTCTTATATCACTATAAGTCTACGGGAAAAATCGTGTACAATTACAAACGTCTTGGTTTCACATTTTTTTTTTTAAAGATTGAAATTTTTGAAGAAAATGGCAAAAAATCCCTTTTCTTCAAACCTCAGCCATTTAGTTGATTTAGCCCAGAAATGATTTATTCAAAGCTCAAAAACAGAAATTGAAAGTAGAAATAAAGAGCTTTTATTCTCTTTTTTGAAAATTAAAAATTGTTGATTCCTTCAAAAATTACATGGGTTTGAAGTTGAACGTAGAAAAGGCATAACAATGCAAATTGCAGGAATCGACAGTCTCAACTTTGAGAGCACGTTCAACTTCAAACCCTTATAACTTTTGATGGAATCTACATTTTTCAGTAAATCGTTTCTGGACTAAATTGCTGAGGTTTGAAAAAAGGGCTTTTTTGGTATTTTCTTAAAAAATTTCAATTTTGAAAAAAAAATGTAAGACAAAGATGTTTCCTTATACTTTGTGACGTAAGAGAGAAAAAAACGCGTCCGGAAGATGTAAAAAAAAAAAAAAAAAAAATTTGACCGATTTTGAGGACCCGTAAAGTAAAGTTTTCTCACAAATGTGTCTGTGTGATGTACGAAAATAAATTTCGGGCTAATGTAGCAAGCGCATGGCAAATTCAATCCTTTGATCGATCGTTCGTTCATTAAAAATTATTCAGCGATTAAAGCCCGTCTTTACAAATTTCTGGCATATACTACGAAAGGATTTATATATACACTCACGAGAGTGTTAAAATAAATAATAGTAAGAGTTTTCCAAACATTGGTAAAGATTTATTATCGTTAACCATCGTTATCACACACCACACACTTAAACCGCCCTGAACGAATCGCATGCGTGTGCGCGTGTGCGTCTCAATTTTCGCGTGCGCGCGTGCTCAAATATGTACCGTAATACCTATACACGCGATCTATATAAGCTCGCGGCATTAAGCGGCAGCATCCAAAAATGAATTCTCAGCGATGACGCGCGCAGGCGCGAGAGAGCCTGCGGGGCGGGAAACCGATGAACCGCGCCGGCCCGCTGCGCTCATCTGCAATAATGGCATAATATTACACAAAGCGAGCCATTCATGCTTCTCCTCACTCCGCGAGTGCGATATAACGAATAGAAGGAGAGTTCGGTGGTTCGTGTGCTGCGCATAAGGGGTTTCTTATACATATTTAAAAAGTTTGTTTGCTCGTGTTGTTGTTGGTTGGCGCCGGTGGAGTGGCGAATACGAGGGAATTATTTTGCTGAGGAGGGGAGGAGGTGTTTACATGGTGACTTTTGATGGATTTTACGCAGTTGTAAACATTATATTGTGTATTAATCTTGGGTGCGTAAAATATACAGCTGATACAATAATTTACACGCAACCTGTGCCGCGTTTCCAACGTAATTACTATGAATTAAAATCAATCTGCATACATACATTATTGCTAGAATTTTTAAATTCATTTATTGCAATGTAAGATTATTTAATTTCCTAATAAATAATAATAATTGTTCACTGAGGAGGCTGATTATTCGTAATTAAAATATGAAATATATATAATTTTGTGCGGTGAAAAATTTTCATAGTTATATACTACGATCACAATTATATGATAAAATGTAGAAAACTTTTTTTCTTGAAGAAAGTGAAAATGTCAAATACGTGGACAAAGCGCATAAATCTGGCCACCACACGCTTCTCACGCCGACATTTAAAATACGGAATATACAAAGTTGCACGAGAATTTCGTATTATAATCAATCGCAGTGTTAAAAGTGATTTTTTTGTCTTCTCGTCACTTTTCTACAGTTGATGTAATATTTTTTTTTAAATAATTTCTACTTCGTCTTATTTAAACATTCAGGAAAATATATTAAACGTGTCCCTGCATTGGAAAAATCATTTCTTTTTACTCAATTTTGGCTACTTCATTAATGCCCTGTACTGGCCATCTGCATATATGTTGAATGTTGATGCCAACTAAAATAAATCTTATTTTTTTCTAAATTATGTTAAGGTAAATGAATTTTTAACTCGAATTACTGTCTATATCAATTATATACTATTTAATTGATAACATAATTTTATCATTTTTTTATTTTTTCGTTAAAACAATAATAAAAAAAAACTTTGTAATTATGATTAATACGAATTTTCTGCCATAATTTTAAAATATTTTGACGTTCATTCCTGTGTATTAAGGATCGTTACAGCTCAAAGTTGCGTAAAAAATGAAGGTGCAGCTAAACCGGCGTGGCTAAAACGGCTCGTTATTACAATATTTGAAAAAAAAAAAACTATTCCACTTCTTTATAGAAGGGGCGGGCTTTCTAGGGATTATTTTTGTTGTTGTTGTTGGTATTTTAATTTTAATTTATAACGTCAAAAGGTATGGTAGAAAATGCTATGGGTGCGACCACTGAGCGAATCTCCCCTATTTATCTTTACATTTACATATGAATGACAATTTGTGGCAGTATTTATTTATTTTACACTTAAGAAACTTGCAATTGAAGAATGTTGTCGTTTTTCAGTTGCACAGCTGTATACTGAATAGCAAAATATCCATCGAGAAAATGACTATATCAACACCGCAATCTCCGCAGTTTACAATCAATTTCCTTATCAACATTATCGCCGCTTTAAATTTTATAAAATAAAGTCCGCAAAGGATGTGTGTCTCTGCGGCGAGCTTTCAGGGTTATTGTACTGTCTTTCACCCTTTTCAATTCTCTCTCTTTCTCCCTCCCTCTCTCTCTCTCATTCACTCACTCGCTCGCGCGCGCCTCTTTCCATTCAATCCTCATTCTATACATATATACCTATATATATTCCACCTCACGCCGTGCTGCGCGCGCGCGCGCACGCTCAATTGAAATTATGCGGATGTGCGTAGTTGAGAACGAGATTTCTTTCATTCTCAAAATTAGTTCCGCTCAGCCTCGTATCGTCCGCAATTGACTTGTGAAGAGAGCAGTAGGTATAGTATAGTCTCGCGCGCGAAAGAGGAAGAGGAGAGAGAGAGAGAGAGAGAGAGAGAGAGGAACGATTTCAGCTTGTCATGTTTGCTCGATTCATTCTTTTTATTATTAGCAAATCGCGCTGATGCGTGGCGATGTTATAACGCGCTCGCGAGCGCACGTATCGCCCGGCGTTTGTGGGTAGGTATACGAGCAATTTTCAATTCTAAAAAGACCAAAAAAAAATTTTGAGGCACACTACTGAAAGAAGGTTGTTTTTCCGTATGCCACCCAATACACGAAAAAAATTTCGAACACAGGAAAACTGTCTTGTGACACCGTTTTAGGAGAAAAAAGTTAGGTGCATTTGAAAATTGCGAAAAATGACCAAAAATGAGCGATTTTGACTGAATCCACGTAATTCCATCGTTTTTGGTCATTTTTCACAATTTTCAAATGCACCTAACTTTGCACAGAATCGACCGATTTTAACGATTAACATGTCAAATTAAAGCTCTTTTCTTCTACTTTAATCGCTTCTTTGTGAAATTTTCCGTTGTCACCTTTAACAGCTTACTATTGGTTAATCATCAGTCACCACATTTCGTCCATTTTTCCCATGTCAAATTCCCATATGAAAAATGGATTTTTTCCTAAAACGGTGTCACAAGACAGTTTTCCTGTCTTCGAAAGTTTTTTCGTGTATTGGGTGACTTTTTTTCGGTTTTTTTTGGAACCACTTTTTTGTAGAAAATCCTGAGAATTGCTCATATGTCTGTGCGGATTTGGGTTTGGATGCGCGCGCGGTCGAACTAATGCATACTTAATTGTATAAGTTATAGAGTTGTGGTGATGATTATCGCGGTTTTGTTAATTCATTTCGTTTTTGGTGCAGGAATTTGCAATGATAGAAAATATTTTTTTTTTGTTTATATGAAAGGACGAGATCGTCGGTTGGGTGTAAGTATAGGCGGTTTTTCATGAAAGCCTTATAAAGGACGCTATTTCAAAAAAGCCTTGTAATGAAAGCAGCTATTTGTAGGGTGAGGCCGGGGCAAGTTGGCATATGGGACAGATTATAGAGACATGCTAATAACTCGTGATTGAAATAACAGAGGTCAAGATTGTGGATGTCAGTAACATAAAGTGGAATCAGGAATATTTGTTTTAATTTTAAGAAAAGAAAGACGCAAGTTTGAATATTTTCTTATATGTCGGAACAAATTTAGCATTTTACGAAATACTTACCGGATAATTTGAAAAAAAAAATTATAATTATCTTTTTTCACTTAATGGAGGGTATAATAATTGCTTTATATACTTTTCACTTTTGTTATTTTTTATCTAAAATTACAGATCTATCGCCCTACCTAAATTTACGTCATAGTTACCAACATTTTCGTATAGTTTTCGTTATTCTTCTCGAATCTTTATCTTTTCTAACAAAAAATCCAGTCATCGCGGAATCGCGAAGCAATTGTGAACATGCGATGACTGCGATATTTTTTAAAAGTCTGAAAATGAATTTAAACAACGAAAAGTACGGTGTAGGAATCCGTAATCGGCTCCCACATCACAAAAAATCTAACAGAGCCTTGTAGAAACAGAGGCATTATGTCAAAGAGGAGTTACGTACTTAAACCACAGTTATTTTCCCCAGAAATGCCATACATAAAATTTTAAAAAGAAAATGAAAATAGAAAGAAAGACCTTTTTTTTACAATTAAGAAAAGTTGATTCCTTCAAAAGTCATAACGGTTTAATGTCGAGCTTTGAAAGGTCATAAAAATATATCATGCAATTTGTGTATTTTGAAAGTGTAAATTTTTTGTGAATTTTCTCATACAACACATGACAGCAAAATCCATCGACTTTTTTTTAATAACATCTTTTACAATTCTGAAGTTACACCGCGTTTTTACTCGCAGCCGAGCTTCCAGCGGACGATCGAGATATGGTTTAAAACTCGTGTTAGAGCGAACTATATGATAATCAACAAATTACATATGGTTTCGCCTATTATCTATTGCAATATATCGAAAAAATATCACTTCATAATAATAACTATTGTAACAAACAAATTTCATAATCATAGTATTACACACCCTTTACGAAAAGAATACCGAAGTTGAGTGTTATTTGGACAATGATGTACTGATATTTTGCACAATTCTAGTAGCCTAATCAACACCTTAGTGTCTACATATAGCGTCTCATAGTCATATGCCTTGTCTCTTTTCTCGTGTCTCAAGCGCAAAAAAAAAATCGTTATCCGAATTCTTATACATTTACCTATAGTTTATGGCAATAGAAAATTATACAGAAAAATGACCATAGATTAGAAATTATTAAGATTGCGGACCAACGATTTTTTTCGCGCTTATGAGACATGAGACAAGAGACAAGGAAGACATATGTGAAAACACTCGCTTACTTTATGAGTATTATTTAAACTGAATTTTCAGTACTACTTTGGTATACAATTAATTTATTTTAATGATTCCGAAAAGAATCGCAAAACAAGTCCGTTTCTTTGGAATAGCTAATTATGTGGAGTTTAACGTATAGGTGCGATTATTGTTATAATGTTTTTAAAGTTTATCACTGTAATTATACAAAATATAAAATAGTAAATATTATAAAATAAAATTAAAATAGTAGGTATTTTTACCACAATAATTGCTTATCAAAATATAACCATAACTTTATCCTATCTTTCCAAACCTTGTAGATTTCAGAGCACGTGTCGTTCTCTATCAACCGGCCACCGAAATGATATTTTTTTTCTCTCTCCTCGCATCGACACACACTGCGCCCACACAATATAGTATTATCATAAACAACAACCGATACATCAGAGCGCGCTCTTATCGCCCGGCGCACTATACGTGCACTGCGGTGTGCCGGTGGTGCGCGAGTAGAGTTCCGGTGTCCCAGCTGGGCATGCGCAAGAGCCGAGTCTTTCAGTTCTTCGCGCTCGAGCCAAGATGGTGAGTTGTCCAGCGTGGAAATTTCGGCCGCGATAATCCCCCGAATTAACGGCCATCCGACTGATTACGATGAAGAAAATGCGATTTTCACGGTTAACTAGAACGGATGAGAATTCGGGCGAAAAGATTTTTCGGTTTTCCGCGAATTGAACGTAGACTGTCGGCCTGTCGGCTGTACGGTCTAACCTCTTCGTTCTATATTTGTTTATTGTTGTAGTTACATGTGTTAATTGTTAATGTTTAAAGTTTGGCGGATTGGTTGTTGAGGTTTTTCGTCTGTTTTAATTGTACTTTCGGACGGTCGTTGATTCGTTGATAAGACGGAAAAATTTTCCTTTGAAAATGTTGCTCCGATGTACTTACCTGTTTCTGTTTTCTTCTACAGTCCACACACAAGAAGAAGACCAGGAAGCTCCGTGGACACGTGAGCCACGGTCATGGACGTATTGGTAAGTTTTTAAAAACTTTGTTTCTTTTTAAACCCTTACGTAGCTTATCACAAAATCGAAAGTTAATCCATGAAAAATTGTAAAGCTCTGTAGAGTGATATGTTTGACT
This sequence comes from Torymus sinensis, assembly GCA_030522985.1. Lineage (NCBI taxonomy): Eukaryota > Metazoa > Arthropoda > Insecta > Hymenoptera > Torymidae > Torymus > Torymus sinensis. The sequence goes on along the minus strand of JAPYZP010000098.1, from coordinate 27,271 downwards.
AGTTAAGCTAAACTGCTCTGCAAATCAATTTGAATTCGGTAATTTTATTTCATTTGTAAGCAAATTAGATATTTATATCTATGTTACTATTTTACAGGCAAGCACAGGAAACATCCTGGAGGTCGTGGTAATGCTGGTGGTATGCACCACCACCGTATCAACTTCGACAAGTACCATCCAGGTTACTTCGGAAAGGTAAAGATAATTTTAGCAAAGTGAACCATTTGTCAGTTACTTTAAAATTTTTAAAACTATTGATAATAAGTAGTGAATTACAATTCATATTCAATAGACAAACTCTTTTGATTGTCATTCTCAAACTGTTGTGAAAATATTAGAATGATGAAATAATAAGCTTTCACCGGCGAGCTGAATTACATTGAATGCACCCTGTATTTATATCTGATGATTTTATATACTTTACAAAGTAACTATAAGCACTATTAGCAAATAATTATTAATTTTACGACCTCATTTTTCAGCTTGGTATGAGGAACTACCATTTGCGTAAGAACACCAAGTGGTGCCCAACCCTCAATCTTGACAAGCTGTGGACATTGGTGTCTGAACAGACCAGGTTGAAGTACAAGGATGCTAAACCCGAGGGAAAGGTTCCAGTCATTGACCTCGTCAAGGCTGTAAGTTTCAGTTTTTAATGTTTTCTTTTTAACTTCTCTTTACTCTAATATATAGAATAAGTTATGATTATTAAAATAGGCTTAGCAAAAAATAAAAGTAATAAGACTATTTGAAAGTAATATTATGTTAACATGTTTGAGAATTAACAAGGTTTTGAATTTCTGAAAAATAAATGATAATTTGCCCTTTAATTATGGCATTCTCAAGCATTTATTTAACAAGCAACAATATTTAAAAAGTTGCTTAGAATATTTCAAATATTATCTTTTTCTACTTTTCTAAATGATCATTATACTTTATATATTTATTATAGGGATACTACAAACTTTTGGGCAAGGGAAGGCTACCAACCCAGCCCGTTATTGTTAAGGCTAAGTTCTTCAGCAAAATTGCTGAAAACAAGATCAAGGCTGTTGGTGGAACTTGTGTTCTGAGCTCTTAAATCTTTGGGTATGTATAATGAAGCACTAAAAGAAAACAACATAAAGGAATTATATTTTTTTAAATGATGATTTCGAACGGGCGGACTGAAAGAGTGCGTACAACACTCGTAATCCATGTTGATTGTTCGTACTGATTAAAAATATAGATTCCTTATAATATTTACCGTTTTTACGTGAAATATGTTCTTATAAGTACGTTTTTGTTTCAGGTATGTTTTCTGATCCTCAACACAATAACCAGTTATCGATAGATTAAGTTTTTCTCCAAATTTTGCGTAACTTATTTTTTTTCATTAGTTTTTGTTAAATAAAAGAAACAAAATTTTTATGATGATATAGAACGGGCGGACTTAATAGTGCGTACATCACTTTAAATCATGTAGATTGTTCTTTCTGAAATAGATTTCAAACTTTCTTATATAATTTGAATGTTTTTTGCTAAATTTAATTTAGTTTTTTTTTCTATTTGCAGAAAATATCTTTCCAAGGCTTCAATGTACGATCTACATCTTCGTGTACAATTTTTTAAAATAAAAAAAAGACAAAAAAAAACTTAAACAAAGTTTTTACGTTTTTTTTATCCTTGTAAAAAAAATTACAAAATAGATTATTTTTCTAAGTCTATAGATTTTCTAAATCTATAGATTGTCTTATCTAAGTAAATACCAGAATAACGTGAAAGAAAATTCACAAAACATGGTTTTATTTAAAAATAAAAATTAACTTAAAACAGAATGTTTAATTATTACCGTCTACATTACATGCATATAATATAGGAATCATATATATATTTATTGATTGTGTGAAACAATCATATTATGCATACACTTCATAACTATAATATCTTTTTATTATCACTTTTAATTCTTTAAAACAAAAACGTAAAATTTCAAGTAGAAATAAATTATTTATTCATTTTAAAATATTTAACCATTCAAAATATTTCCATTGTCCATAATTTGTGTTAACGTACAATTGTGATCACACAAATTATTTTTACATCAGTCTTCATTTTTTTGTTAAATTAGTGTTTGTTAGAATTCATTGTTGAAATTCTTTAAACACATAATTACATTTTCACAATTTTCATATTAGTTATTTAACATTGTATAATACTATATATTATTTTATATAAAAATTTATAATAGAAAAATAATTTTTTTTTATATTAACAATTCACTAAAAAGTCACTTATGAAAAGTCACATACAAATATTTACATTTGTAAGAATCAATATCGACTTAGTCGTATTTCAATTGTCCTATAAAGTTATAGATAACCATATTCATGATACAATTGGTTTAAGAATTTCTAAAACTACATCCATGGTTTGATCATCCACTAAAACTATATCAAATGCTTCCTTGTATAGCGGTAGACTCTCTTCAGCCTGAAAAGAAAACATAAGTACTAAATAATTTTATGCATTTAATTTACGTAAAATTAAAATGACAACATATCACTCAAGACTACTTACAAGATCGTAAAGAAATCCGATCCTGAGTACAGTTTCGTTAGTTTCGACGCCATCTGCCATGTGCGCGTCCCCCAACGCGTCTCCCATCAGTACAACATTTTTTCGGCCTTCCAAAATCTTGAAATACTCAAGTTCGACGGCATGCTCATTTTTGTTAAACACGTGAATCAGACGATTCGAATTTTTGAAGCCCTCAATGGTATGACCGTTGAACTTCAAAAAGTTCGAAATAATGTTCACGTTTTCATACATGATTTCGTGGTGCCTCAGCACTGCACTGACAACGTCACCTAGTCCAGCACTAAACACGAGTATCGGAACTTGAACCGTTTTTAATTTATCAAATAATTCTTTCGTTCGATTACGGAGCGAATGGCCGTATATCGTAGTAACTTCTTCGATTTCTTTGGGATCGAATTGGAAGCCTTGGTGAATTTTATTCGACGCTGCCATCCATTCATTCATAGCATCAATTTTTTTATCTAACGTGATATTTGGATCTATCTCGATTACCCTGTACTTTTGGTACAGTTGTTTCGCGGCCTCTTTGTAGGTATCAGGTAATTGTTTGCATTTCCTGAAAATTCCTAAAAAAATACCATGAGTAACATTTTTGCAATAACATTGGTATTACGTACAAATAAATTAGCGTTTACAAGATTCGCATAATTAATTAAACACTTATCGGCTTTTAAGAACCTTGAATATAAATGATAGTTAATAAAAAAAAAATTTACTTCAAATAATAAACAAATAAATAAATTTTGCAAATTGTTTTTTTGATCATGTTAAAATAATATTTTTGGAAATTGTAATTTTCATTATATTAATAATTCAATTTATAACAGTAATTTAATCGAATCATAAAAAAATTAGGTAACAGGGTTTCAAAACCAAGTTATCTAGATAGAAATAGATTTATCTGAAAAAAAGATAAAAATTCTCACCAAAACTACTGAGAATGGGTACTCCATCTTCGTGTTGCTTTGTTAATGTCAAATCGAAATCTGTAACAATCTAAACAATAAAATTGATAAATAGTTATTTACCAAAGCCTTAAGACAATGTTCAATAAATCAACCAACCTGTAATTTACTAGCTCCCCCGCTGACAATTTTATTAATTTTCCGAAGGACCGCCCCTTCGTCCTTGATGTGTACGTGCTTAGACCTCAAGACCTTTAACTGAAGAAAATCAATACGATAAAAATTAACACGCGAAAGCCATAACTCAAATGTTAAAAGCAAAGATTTTCAAGCTCAAATAACACTTACGTTTTCAGTAGTCAGCTCCGCGGGCATTTTCAACATTTGCGAAATCGCGGGGAACGAGCGGAAAAACTGACGAATCGCCGCGGCGTCCATGAAGCTATATAAGTACCTATATACACAACCACGCACACAAAGCAGTACTTAGCACGCAGCAGCAGCGTTGACAGTTAAATCCGATTTTAGCTACACAGCTACCCGCATGAGGCGAGCGCATGCACGCAGTCGAGGAAGAAGTTGGTTCACGGGCAACACGAGAGCGACTGCAGAGGCAGAGCGCGCATATAGATACTTTCGAAACGTAGTGGAGTAGGGTTCCCACTTAGCCGCCTGCGAGTTTTGACAATCTCCCAAACACGCTGGCGCGTGATAGTAAAGATAAAAAGATGACGCGCTACAGTAGAAAACATTCTTTCTCAATACACACTATAGACGCGCTGTGTTCCACGCTGTTATGCTCTTTTATAATTGCAAACGCATTGTCTGGATGTTGTAAACAGATTTCCTTATCAATTAGCGAGTCGCGTTGAAAATCATTGAAAAGCAAAATATATTTGATAGCTGAGTGATTACACAATTTCGCGTACTGTAGATTCGGGAGCACAGTAATATAGCGTATCGCTTTTCAATATCTCTAAGACTAGCGAAATCTTTGTGGATTTTTTAATGATTTGTTTTATTTGCGCATGCTTTGAAGTAGTTTTAAAATTGGAATTTATTGATGCATTTACTGTACAAAACTTTTAATAATTAATTTTATAAATTAACATTAATTTTAAGTATCAAAAAGTTTTGATCTGACTTGTATAAGTTCAGCCTTAATGTTCTCGGGGATTCCCGAAAGAGTATTTGTAAACTCGATAATACCGTTAACAGTTTCACGGTCGCATAATCGTAAAAGTCCTAAAATCTGTTCGTTATTTATTGTCTTCAGAGTTTCAATCCAATAATTTGTTGTATAATAATAGAGTTGTTTCAAATCTTCACTGTTCTCAAATTCACTTTCAGATTTAGCTATTAACAGAGTAAAAATGTGTAAATTTAAAAATATTTGATATTCTTTATAGTCATGTTTATTAATCATTACCTGCTTTAAGATTCATCACGACCTTGAGTATGATTTGGATTAATTCTAAGCAAGAGGGCATTTCATTCTTTTGAAAAGAAAGTACTATTGTAATGCATTGTTGGATGCATGGTAAACATTTCTCTTCTAAAAATATCAAATTACCTAAATTTTCATATGATTGTAATATTTTGAATAATACAATGTTTATTTTCTTGAAATTCTCATCATTATCGCTATCTGAAAATTTGAGCAAGTTCTTTTCACTAATATTCATTATTATGTTTAGCCAATTTTCGATATTTTTTAATTGAGATTCTACATGAGGATCATCTTTTTCATTGGTTAATTCTATCATTGCTTCACATACTGCCAATATTAACTGATCAACATCAAAGACGCGTTCAATAAAATTATTGCTCTTATCTGGTAATTCTATGTCAGAAATCGAATAGATCAAATCGATAGCAGGTGCCAGCAATTCCTCTAAAAAAATCTTATTTTTAATATTAACATAGTAATAAATGTTCTTATGCATAAAATAAATAAATATAAATAAATAATTACCACATGTAGAACTTTTCAAAATAAAAATAATGGCTTCACCAAGTATATCAAAGTCTTGAATCTTTTTCACCCAAAGTGAATCAGGATTTTTTTTAATCTCCCAAAAAGCTGCCTGTAAAATTCTTAATACTTGAATCAATGTTTCCTTGTCATCTGAAGAAATAAGATCCAAAGTGACAGCTACTAACTCATCAAGTTTTGCAAGTTCATCAAGAGCTTCTATCTCGCAGCACATATTTCCAATAATTCCAACAATTATTTCCTAAAACCAAAAATATATTTAATAATTATAAAATTGTGTAAATATTATGTTATAAAATTTGTATTACTCTTTATAAATTTAGAAAGGTCTCCAACCGTTAATCTTGGTTCTTCTGATACTTGTAATGTGAGCAGAGCTATATTATAAAAATCATTCTCTAACAAAAACTTTACAATATCTTTCTCAGCTGTCATATCCCACAAAGTACACAAATCATGTTCTATTTTTTCAGTCCACTCATCTTCACACACCTGTAAGGAAAAATTTTTGATTTATTTAAAACTTGCTAAATCCTGATCGTAAATTTGTATAAATACCTTAGTGAGAGATACGAGAGTATCTAAAACCCATTTAGCACTGTATACTGTTTCACCGATTGTGTCTCCTTTGATTATATTATGTTCATCATCATTGATTTCATGAGATTCTATCACTCCATTTGTACTTTCAGGTGAGTCAAAGTCATACACTTCAGTTTCTTTTGTATTTTCTTCCGGATTAGATGTAGATTCCATTGTCTTAATTGAATTTGTAAGTATTTCGCTTACCAAATAATGTGTTTCCTACTAGAGTACTGAAACCATGAAATTGAACTATATTTTAAAATATAACACAAATTTTAAGATTTTGGTAATAAGTATTGTCAACATAAAAATACCAAGTTGTCAGAGTATTTAAAAAAATAATAAAAAAAAATAAAAACAAATAGACTATAGCTATTTTCTTATTATTAATAAACACATTCAGACTTTTTTTACAACAGCTATTTATTTAATTAAAACAGAAATTAACAAGAAATGAGTAAACCATAAATGTACAAATCGCCATAAACCCAAAGTATGTTATACATACACGCAAAAACTTCAGTATCCTGTACCTAGTTTATATAGGTATAGCAGAACAATCAAATCTATTTATGGGCATGCGCGTGCATCGATTAGGGAGCCGTCAAAATGCACTAGTTATTTACTCCGCTAATTACTTCGTGTACAATCCTAATTTTCACCCGACAACACGCGTCTTTCGCGAGCTGTATGCGATCAATCATCCAGTCCTCGCGGCAAGTGCTGGCTTGGTCTCCGTTACCGCGATCTAGCCGCCATCAACCAAACAAAAGTCAATCGAAGCGCGCATAGAGTCGTCGTGTCGTCGTCTTCTCCCGTTTTTTTCTCTCTCTCGCGCGAAATCTTCGTCTATGTTCTCGGGCGAGTTTTTAGGTACACTTCTCTTTTTATCAAGTATTTTTAGTTTTGTTCGGGTTTAGTATGAGGATGGGCGAATGCTGCGGTCCCCGCGTGCGAAAATATACGCCGCCGTTGGACTAAAGAGAAAACTTAAACATAACCTTATTGACGACGGCGGTTAAGAATATAATATTAGTATAGGTGTACACACGCGGACATGTCGTGCCTGACGAAGTCGCAATTCAAATCCTACCTGCAGAGCAACGATGAAAGGGACAAATTTTACGAGATCGGCGACGGCGACGGGAAGGATAATGATTTTGATTTTCAGGTGATTTTCTTAATTTTTCGTTTGTGTTGTCAGAAATGATGTGTATAGGTCGTTCTATTTTTTAATCTATCTAGAGCTTTTATTTAAAATTACATCTTTACTTTATTTATAGTATGTACCTGTTGATGAATTCAAGCACATCGTAAAGGATGTGAAGAGACAGAGGGATCGAGACGAAGAAGAAAGAATTTGGAGTTCTTTTTTGAAAAAGCAAGAACAAGTTGTAAATCATGAGTTGTGTTATGAAGGAAAATGCAAGTCTACCCGTACACTTGCACAAAGCTTGGAAGAAGTTGATAGAGAATTGATGCGGCTTGAAGCAGATGCTTTGCCAGAAACAAATTATCACATTGGAAGTATTAGTGCCAGAGACTGCCAGGTACATTTTATAAAAATTAATAATTTTTTTGGTCATTAAAACCTCTTATGGTATTCAAACTTGTTAAATTTGTAGGAAAAACCATGTTCAGCTAAATCTACAAAGAAAAACTCACCAACTACAAAAGAAAATGGAACTGGTAGCACTAATTTTCTGTTAACTATTCCAGAAGAAGAAAATATTTGTTGTATGACAGAGTCATCTGAACCATGTAGAACATTTATAAAAAAATCTTGTTCTGATCAAACATTTAAAAACCATAGAATTCGTTCTAGATGTTATCATTACAGTGCTAATGATTTGGATTACAACTCTAGTCCAGATATTAGTCCAGATAGGTATAGTGATGATTTTGAATCAATTCCAGTGCGTCCAGATCCAATAGCAGTAACAAAAATATTAAGTCTACAAAGAAAAATTTCTACTGTTTTGGATTCCATATCATATGAGTTAGACAGGATTCCTTTACCTGATGGGGAAAATGATCTTATTAGAAGACGGCAACGGGTGGTAGAATTTTCAACAAGACTGTCTAGAAACTATTTATATGATCTTGGCAGGCAAATTACAAATATTCAAAGACATATCAATTCTATTAATCCAGGTTGTAAAATGAGATTAACTAGGAGAGGTATTATACTTCACATGCAGGCTATAGAACAAAAATTAATAAGTACACACCAATTGCTATTAGCTGCTTTGAGTGCTTATTGGAAGCATATTCCTAGCTCTGTATTAAGAAATGATCCAGGAAAATTAAAAGAAATTTTACAAATAGTAGTACAACTTAAAAGTATTTGTAATGAAGTCAAGCTTACTCCTGACTTATATTGTTCAGGTGATGAAAGAGATGCCTTTTTGGGTAAAGAGACTGAAAATCGATGTAGTGCAATTTTATCCAAATTTCGATCAGCTTCTGATAATGAATCTCAAGTTCCAAGTCATACAACTAGATCAACTGTAATAACACCTTCTCGAAGTAGAAAGCAACGAAATAGAAAACAATTAGCCAGCCGTTTGAGTATGTACACAATGGACATGAGATTGGCTAAAAATATTCAACCTAGAAAATCTTTCAGTATGTATCAATTACCACGGGACAAAAAGATTAGTTATATAGCTTTAAAACATCAACAAAGTAATATTTCAACATCTAAGAAGTCAAATATAACTTCATCAACAAAGGTACCAAATGAAACCACAAGAAGTAAAGTTACTAAAATTAATATACCCGTTCAAGAGGATGATATACAAACAATGATGGAAACTGTTCCTTCAGACTTGGAGAGCCCTAAATCAATCAAGTCAGGCAAAAGGTCTGAGCTTCACAGTAAATTGCATAGGACAATTGATATTTATGGAAATACCAAAGAATCGGAAAGACTGAAGAAAAGTACAATCAATGATGATGAAGTATCAAAAGCTGATCATTCCAAAGAAAAATGCTTCTCATCCTTGTTACCTGTGATAGGTGATTTGTTGTCACTAGTGCAGAATCAAAATAAACAAAGTAATGGAAAATCATTATCAGCTGATTCAATTGATGCTCTTCAAAATTATATACAACAGTGTCAATCAAAAGTAAACATAGGTAAGTCAAGTGAATATTTTTTATTGACCATGTAAAAAATTCATTTTAAATACTTAAGTAGAATAACCTTTTTTTATCAGATGAGCATCATTCTTATCAGAAAGTTGAAGATAAAATTGAAGTTGGTACAAAGAATATGAGATTAATTTGTTACTCTGCACAAGAAGAAAAAGAAGAAGATGACGAAGGAAAATTGCCTGACACAAGAGGACACAAAGAAATAACAAAATCCAATGATGCTTCTTGTCAAGCTCATAGTTTAAAAAGTAGCGGAACATTGAAACTTTCATTACCTGAATCAACAGCGTTGTGCTTCAATGAATATCGAAATCAATATCTGAATTCATTAAAGACCAATCCAATGTACACAAGTAATACTCAAAATAAACCTTGGGATATTGTACCTTGGATTGCTGATAAACTTGTGGAGGAATTGATTATAGAACTTGCAGATGATTTTCAAATGGAGGATATGATTCAGAAATTGTTTGATCTAGAATTTCAAGAATTCTAATGCTTTTTGAAAATATTTTTTACCTGAGGACGATAAAAATTTTTCATAAGATTTATACTTTTATTAGATTTTACAAATATAATAAATTATTTTATTATTTACTTATTATTGAGCTCTTATTAGAAAAAACAAAAAAAAATGTAAAAAATCTACTTAAAATTCAATTATTACTAGTCAAAAATTATGATGGATGTGAAACATGTCGAAGTTTGTGCACAGTATTATAATTAACATTTTTATAACTCTGAAAAATTTTTTATAATAAAAAAAAATTTTACACTCAACACATTTTCATTCTTGGAACCTCAACCACTTAAAGATTCCATATCACTTTCCCCTAAAAATATTTAAATAATCTTTTTCCCAGTATTCCCAGTATCCAAGTATCCCGCTAAACATTTCCAAGGCTTGCAAACAACAACGGAAGTTATCACACTACAAGCGAACTCACAAACTTTTCCTCATCCCCGACTTCGACAAAAAATCTTGCCTGGTCATCACGATTGATAAGTGCTTATTTCCGATTCCTTCAGCAACGAGTATAAATAGGTACATCTCATTTTCAACGATATCTTATAAATAGACCGTATAATCACCGCTCTCGTCCGCACTCTATATTCACATAAACACCGCGCACCTCTCCGTATTACTATTTCCTTTACAAACTAAGCGTAAACATACTTACTAAACACACATCCACACTCTCATGCTCCTGCTTGACCAACCGTATGTCCGTATTGCCAATGTTCATTACACGCATACAACTATACCTATACACACAGAGTAAGTGTATACTTATATCCTATACGGGCGTTTAAATGCCCAAAACAACAAGTGTCAAGGCGCGGCAGGCGGTGCGCACATTGTTGCACACAAAATGAATCCGCGCACCTCGGAGATGGCGCCAGCGCCTTATCATTCCCGGAGAATCGAATCTGTCCTCCTCCCCATCATATGCACGCGTGGGCCTGCCTCTCGCTCCCTCACCCAGCCAGATTTTACGCAGCGGGAGGGAGAAGGAAAGGGATACACCGGGACACACGTGTACGTGTACACGTATATTATATATGTGTGATGCAACGAGCAGTGGTGGAGGAGCGGTCGACGAGTCGAGACGCAGTCGCTCAGTTCAGCGCGAATAAAATAAGTAAATAGTCGTCGGTGAGGAGAGCGAGCCAGCGGAGCTGCTCCGTGGTACCCTGCGTATATACCTAATGCTCCTACCGCGTGTTGCTCCGGATTTCGCAACTGCTCCAGTATGGCCCCGGTAATAAATCCAGACTTTTTTTATGTATAGTAGTACGTGGCTCGAAAAACGGGTTTTCGGTTCTTTTTTTTTATTTCAATGGGGGACCGTCGAGAAATTCGGTGAACGGTGCCGGTATGTACGATTTAGAGACAAGAGAGTGGAACTTTCACCCGAAAATTGAGTTCACTTGCCCGCAGCAGTTACTTATTGACGCGGTGCGCGCGCTCTCGCGTTTCTAAAATTACTCATATATAGGTATACATTATAAGTACGCACACCGCATCTGTTCATCGGGTTCATCCAGGATGTGTGCATATAGGCGTTCTGTTTTGCGCGCGCGCGGATTTCGCGCTTGGTAGACTCATATTTTCGACGCGCCGAGTCAGTGACGTAATCTTATATCAATTTTCGCTCGATCCGGGTTTTGACGCGCGCGCGGCTGCCTAAGATATAAGTATATATAGTTATCGAACGGATGGCGCGCATTCGAAAGGGGATTAATTGTTTTCACGTGTTTTTGTGTACCAATACACTATCTGCTTCGCCCGTATGATAGTTGTGCGTGACGCGATGTAATCTGTCATTAAGATTCCTATCTCAGCATTACGAGGCAACTTTTTACAAGTTCTCGCTATTTTTGTAGTTTATGCATGAGAAGTGCATACTTGTAGGTATATATTGTTCGTTTTTTCTCGATTGGCTCACAGTGGGAGCGTATATGCAATCATGTCGTTCCAGGAGATGATTGCCCTGCTGGTGGGACTGCTGCTGGTGTTGGGGACGACTGCCAATGGAGAACTGCAAGTGAGATTTAATGAGACGGAGAAGGAGATTCACATGGATGATGTTGCCTACATTCCATTCATCGTTGAAGGGCTGGGGAGCAACATTGCAAAGGTGAATCTCACTGCTATCAGCTCAGACACTAATATTGTTCAAGTCAGTGCCTCTGGTTTTGACCCTGGCCTAGTTCACGATGGATCCTACAAAGGTGTCATTAATGCCACAGGAGTTTTCCTGGGAAAAGCTGAAGTGCTTGTGTCAGCTAATATTGATGGGGTAAGGGAATTTTTCTTTTTTTTTTAATCATAGTCTGTGAAGTTCATAAATAAGTCATTATTTTATTTTGTGATATCATTTACATAAGATTTGTGATTCAAAGATAACTCTTACATATGGCTACTTATATAAATTTACATTTCTTGGTCTTGATTTTATTGTTATAATAATTGTTTATACTCGTATAAATATATATTATACATTACTTTATTCAGATTTATCTTATGTGTAGCCAAGTATTTTTCATACTTTTTTCTTAATCTAATATAAATATTAAAGTAGAAAAAAGAAATAACAACACCTAATAATAATTTACAATTAATATTACCTTTACAGGTAGAAGTCAAGTCAGAAATAATAAATCTTATTGTAATTAGAAGAGTACGTGTAGTTGATACTCTCTTTACGGCCAGTGTAGCAATACTAGTTTCTATTTTGTATATAAACTTTGGATGTGCTATGGATTGGGATATATGTAGAAAGACAATAAAAAGACCCATTGGACCCATAATAGGATGTTTATGCCAATTTATATTGATGCCATTGGTGAGTACTATTGAAAATTATTTAAAAAAATATTTCGTAGGTGATTACAAAAAGGTCTAATTTTTCAGATTAGTTATACTCTTGGAATTATATTATTTCCTGATTCTCCTGAAATGCAGTTAGGAATTTTCTTTACTGGTATTAGTCCTAGTGGAGGAGCTTCTAATATCTGGACAATGCTTCTTGGTGGAAATTTGAACTTGTCTGTGACAATGACTACTTTATGTACTGTAGCTGCATTTGGTAAAAATTTCATTTGTTACTGCTTTTAATAATTTTTAATGTATAAAAAGTAAATGATCTAGTTATAAATAAGTACATAGTTGCAAATAGAAAATAATTTTATATAAAAAAAAAATAATAAATAAGTAAAGGTCATAATTATGAACTACTCATTACTTATATAAATAAAGGAGTCACATGAAATGTTCTAGTTATTGATAACATTTTTTATTTGATAAGCATTAACTCTACTGCATTTAATACTCACTTGTTAATATTTATTTTAGGATTGATGCCTATGTGGATCTTTACTCTGGGCAAACACATATTTGATCGAGGCAATCTGTCTATGCCTTATGATAAAGTTGCTACTTTTGCTATTGGGCTTATAGTACCTTTAGCAATTGGATATTTTATTCAGAAAAAATTACCAAGAGTTTCAAGAATCATGGTTCGCGCAATGAAACCTTTCTCTGTGATCCTTATTATCTTTATCATAATTTTTGCTGTTGTAACAAACTTGTATTTGTTTAAGCTTTTTTCATGGAAGGTAATTAATTTTTTTTTCTTTTATAAGAAAATTCCATTATTTATTGTTTAAGAAATTTAAAACGAATTTTATTACATCAGATAATATTGGCTGGCATGGGATTACCCTGGATAGGTTTCATGTTTGGCTGGATTGTTGCCTACATTTGTCGTCAACCATATCAGGATGTCCGAGCTATTGCTATTGAAACTGGTATTCAAAATACCGGGGTTTCCATATTTTTGCTTAGGTTTAGTTTGAGACAACCTGCTGCTGATCTAACTACTGGTATATGAATTTTTTAATTCCTTAGAATAAATTGAGACTACTAGTTTATGCAATAAATTTATCATTTCTTTTGCTTTTCAGTTGTTCCAGTTTCTTGTGCAATTATGACACCTTTACCTTTAGCAGTTTTGTATCTGATAAAACTGGTGTTAGATCGAAGGAAGACAAAATTGGCAGGGTCAAATGAAAAACTACAAAATCATCCTCAAGCTGTGACATCAATTACAACTTCAAATTCTTCCTCAAGGCTCAATCAAACAAGTTAATAAGGAAACTATACGATACATAAGTAGTACGATTTTTTACTACTGTGTATCAAACATGTCACTGTCAGGAAAGTTTACAGATTACAGTAATGGTTGTGGGACAATCCTACTACTGTTGTTACTTGGAATATGTAATTATGTGCTCATAGTTATTATTTTCTATTAAACTAGAGATGGTATTTAGTTTGTAATGTAGATTATCAGAATGATCTGAAAATAGTATTTATCGTTATAAGATAACGTTATGTAACTGTGTTTATTTGTGTAATTATAGATTTATTTTTGCTACATTGAGCCATGATAGAATCATGCGGTTGTAGTAAAATGTTGTAAGATTTATAATCTTGAAAAATTTATTAATGCATTTATAACTTTGTTATAAAAGTTTGGTTCATTTTAGACAGTTGTAAAAAAACTGTTTTGAAAACCTTGTTATAGGGTGAAAACTAGGTACTTACTGTTAATTTGGATTCATCATTTTGATTGAAATTAAATTGTTACTTTTTTATTGTTAATTTATTAAACAATTGTTACACGTTGAAAATATGCTCATACTGTGATCAAGTATGTAAAAGTCAAATTTAAAATTGAAAATGACATGTAAAAATTCTATTTATATATACTATTTTTAAAATAAGAGTAAATTAATGATAAGTAATAAATAATTTTTAAACTAAATTTCTGATGTACTCTATTTTATAATACCAAACTTTCTTATTTATATCAATTCTTTATCAAGTATTGTATGACAAATAAGTTCTCTAAATTCCATTACATAATTAATTAAGATGAAATTATTAGAAGCATCATTTTAACTTTTAACAACATTCTAAATATTATAATGTGCTTCATTAATCTCATTACAAAAATGCGATAAAAGATATACCTCTTGAACATTTATTGATCATTCTAGATAATATTGAGGCGCCTGAGACCGTCAATGATATCAAATTAAAGACCTATCAATTCATTTAAAGAGCAACAGTGTATACGAGTTGTAGGTAGGTATTATGTACCGTCGATATTCGGCCTTTCTCGTCAAGGTCACACATCGCGTAACGTCAGGCCAAGGATCTGTTGGACAATCGGCCCAAGGGTCCGTGAACAATTTCGTCAATTTGTGCTCGGAGACCATCATTTTTACAGTATATAGGCCATTAACACGAATTTCGAAGACATTTCATGCAGTTTGCTAGCGCGGTTTCATATCTAAGAAATCGGTTCTTTCGTTTGTCAGATACAAAACAAAAATACATTTAAATTTATTGGATTATTGATTGGACGCAAATGTGAGCACGTTCGTAAGTACTCGACTCGCGTTATGGTATACAAAAATGTGCGTCATTTCGCGCGGTTCGCCAACCTCATGTTTTGTCACTTCGCGCGATCGAAGGGCCAACCGATAAGCTAAACTGTAAATGAATATTCCCATTGTTCTTGTGTGCATAAGAAGGACCGCCGCGTCGGTTCGTTACAGTAAGCCGTCACTCTCTCCGCGTAACTGTTGCACTTAATATAAAGCTATTTTTCCTCCAGCCCTAGAGTCTGTGCCTATACCTTATTTAAGTCATTTTCACGACTGTTTAAGTTTTACTGATAAGAATTTTGCCATCGGTCTTACAGTTCTTCAGTGAATAGTATACTACAGTCGACATAAGTAATAATTTTCAAATTGTTTAAGTTTTATTTTACGACAGTTGGTATCGTATATTATAAAACTACATTTTGGAGTCTCGTTCTTTCCTATATATATACAAGCACATATGGTAAATTTTAAATGTGCAGGTAAAATTTACTAATGAATATCAAATTTTGATTAAGCGCGATATAATGCAAGATACTGTGCGTGACTTGTAATGAACGAAAACACGAAAAACTATGCGGTAGCTGTCTGAAACCAAGTACGGATGAGTCACCAATGTATTAGTGTTGCCGTATTGTTTTGCGCTTATAATATCAAATGAAATTTCCAACGTTACTCGTTTCAATTCGAAAATATTGAATCGCAATACCAGCGCTATTTGGAAGATTTCTCGAATAAATTTGTCAAAATATTGGAAAAACTTTATAAATTAAAAAAATTAATTCTCGCACTAACGCAACAAATTAATGTACTTATACCCCGGAAGAATCTCTCTCATGCATCGCCCATTGCGCAGCTTGCGCTCCGATTACTCTTCGGAGCTCTCTCAATGCGAGCTGCGCACACCATATGCGAGCGTGTAAAAAGTGTCGGCAGCGCCCAGACAATAGGTAATTTTCGCAACATTGTCTCTCACTCGGACTCGAACGAGCGAGCAATATTATGTCGTTGACATATTCACAACTCACAAGCTTATCATCTATCCTATAATAAGTACTGCTCACCGCGTCGCGCCATATTACGTCTCCCTAATCGACCTTTAAAGTATATAAACGCGTATTATTTATTTATATGGCGGACGGCGTGCGAGCGCGAGATTTTCGGAGCATCTTATCACGCGCTCGGAGTGCATAAAGGAGCGACGACCGCCGAGCGAGAGAGAATACATACGTGTCGAGCATGGCAGGGGGTAGAGGAGCGAGTGGAAAAGCGCTTCGTCAACTTTTCTCTCTCTCTCATTCATCGCGACGAGTTTCTTCCGCAAGGTGCAATGGCTCCTCTACCTCTGCGCGTAAACAAAAGGAAAATAAAAAAAAAACAAAAAGAAGCCGCGCGCCTAGACGACAGATATAACTACATATATAGCTAATATATGTAACAAACTGCACGCAAGTTGACCTGCGGAGCGGTCACGTGGTGAGTGTGCAAGCGAGAGAGCAGCCGCGCGTGCAGTAAGATACTACCTATATAGGTATACTTATAAGTAGTTGCTGCATGCACGTACTGCACCACACTGCCTGCCCTGGCTGCCGTGTCGTGAGAGTGTCGCGCGCGCTCGCGATGACAATGAAAATTCGCAGTTGAAACGTATATAAGCCGCGTGCAGATAATATATATAGATATATAATATGTGTGAGAGGAGCCGTGAGTGCGTGCGCTATCTCGCTCCCTCTTTCTAATACCTATAAGTACTGGCTACCTACACCATTACAGACTTTCCAAGAGTGGAAAAAGTCTGCGTCTTTCTCTTGCGCGAGCGCCCAGTCTGTGCTGCTGCGCCTGAGCCTGACGTAGCAGTGGCATTGTGAGTGTATAAGATACCTATATATACTTATACTCGGGAGAGCTGAGCTGAGCGCGCGTGTTGGTGCGTGGAAAGCACACTACACGAGGAGCGAGAGAGAGAGAGAGAGAGAGAGACGGTCGGACGAACACGAACGGACGGGGACACGGAGTAACAGACACATCTGTATAGCTGCGGCAGCAACTGGGCAGCAGTGAGTTAGTAGCAGCATCAGTAGCAGTGCGACTTATACTTATTTGTTTTCCGTGTTATACGCGCCGCTCTCACACGCGTTTCACCTCGGCGCGTTCAAATGGAGAGCAGCAGTCGCAGTAGCAGTGACTAGGTTTTTTCTTTCTCTTTCCGTCGGGTCGTGTGTGCAACGACGACGAGGGCACGCGCAAGTTCGCAACGACGACGACGACGAGAAGTGTCTGTGCGCGAGAGAGAGAGAGAGAGACAGAGAGAGGAGCGTAAGAGTCAGACAGAAAGAGAGAGAGCGAGAGGTATAGGTTGGACTTTTAAAAGCCTTGCGGGAGATCAGCGACAATGGACGTGGACGAGTTGGACCAGCACTTGCTGCACCAGTTTAGCTGCCTCGGGACGACGGACAAGGACGACCTCGTGAAGCAGCTGCAGAAGGTTCTGGCCGGTAGCCAGCTCAATGAGACCACCGCAGCCTTCTTCCTGGATATGAACAACTGGTGAGCGAGACAGAGAAAGAAGGAGTGAGTGTGAGAGAGAGAGAGTGAGAGGGAGAGGGCAATGCAGCAGCAGCCTCGGGGCACGCTTTGTTTTCGATGGCAAATAAGTATATGTGTATGTGTGTAAGTGATGTCAAGTGCGTGTGAATGCTGTATCTGTGATCTACTATAGTGCTATATGATAGTTCTGTATGCTGTGGGATAACATAACCTAGATACGAAAGAGATTATTATTCCGTTTTGTATTTCGGAGCGTTATAATTCTTTCCTTGATTCGTGAGATTGATAATGGAGGATATCGGCGAATGATTAGCTTATGTGTGTGTGGATGTATGGTAGCTAAACGAAAGTTCGATGAAGCCGTTGGATCAGGGCCGTTTGTTTACATCGGGGTCGGGGGGACCTGTGTTTGTTTTCTTGATGATTGGGGTGTGTGCGAGAGAAAGCGAGAGAATTAAGGGGAGAGAAAGAAATATGACATTGTGTGAGTGTGCGCGTACGCACGAAAGAAGGCTGCCTTGGTGTATAGATAATGTTAATCGCGGGTTTTGGTTATCGTTTTTGCCATATAGCTATCTACGACTTTTCTTTCTTTTTGTCTTGGTTGCAAAAGGAGAGAATGACACTGACTGCATTTCTTAGTGTGTATGTGGACTTACCACTGGATTGCTTTCCTTTTGCACTTGCTTTGTTGGCATGTGTTGTTAAATGGATGTCTCCTTTTTCACAAAACAGCTGATCTGATGAGCAATATTTGTTCAAATACTGTTGTTTCTTGTAAAAATTATAGAATTTGCATGGAAGCATATATAATTTACTGATTTCTATGACTGTTCTTTGTATAGACAAAGTATTTCCAAAAGTCAGGTGTTTTGCAGAAAAGCTATATTTATAGCTAATCATTTCATTATGTAAACATTGCTAGATCCTTAAACGATTCTCAGATACATTGTTTTTTGTATGCCTTGCTAAACTGGTATTTCTTGTGGTAACATTGAGAAACTTTTTCAAAAATATACATAAGATTAATATAATATATATATCTTTGGGTGCAATAAGCTAAAAAATGTTAAATTATTTAAATTTTAAATCACTTGCATGTGCATGTAAGAAGCTACCGAATCTGTATTTGATTCGATTCATGAGCTAGATAGGGAAAGAATATCAGTATTTTGTAATATGTAGTATACTTTCATGTACAAATGCTGGAGGACTATAACCATGCAAAGTTAAGGAATGAAATAACTTGGTAAAACATTCTAAAATAATATTTATAGTAAAGTTAATTTTAGATGTACTTTTATATTATGGACATTTAATTATTAAATATTGATAAAATAAACAATATCTGCTGCAATAACATTTATATATTTGAATTGTCCTATTTTTGTACAAAAAATTTCTTAGAATAGATTTAAATTGTCTAAATAAATGATAAGATTATTCTATTTTTAATATTCCAAATTAAGCTTTTAAAGTTTTGTGTTATTTCATTGTGCTTGTATATGATTCATTCTTTTGTTCTTGAATGCTTAATCCAGACACATTGCCTAACTTTGTTTTCTTTGTTTTAGGAACTTACAAGCAGCAATATGCAGTTATTTTGATTTTGAATCGACGTGTAAACTTCCATGTATGACATTAATGTGTGATACTACAATTGGAGGAGGAGAATCAGTACCACCAGACACAAAATTCAGAAAATCATGGAAAATACAAAACAGTGGCACAGAACCATGGCCCGAGGGTGTTACTCTAACATTCACAAGTGGTGCAGAAATGGGAGAATGTACAAGTGTACCAGTCCCATGTTTGCCTGCCAAAGAAACAATAGAGATTAGCATTGATCTCAAGAGCCCCTCAATTACGGGTATTTATCAAAGTAAATGGAGGATGGCGACATCGAATGGTTCCTACTTTGGAGGTAATAATAAAATTATTCAATACTTCTCTCGTAATGCTTGCACAATACTTTGAAATGAGTTAATTAAAATTCAGAAGTTCAAGACAATCTTGCTCAAGTTACAAAATATAATCTGAACAGTAACTAAATCAATAAATTCAAAGAAATTCATAATGACAAGTATGTTGTACAAATTGTTGATATCAGATTCAACTTACAATACTCTAAGTAAATCTCATGAATTTTCTTATACTTTATATTTTTACCAAACCAAACACAAAGTTTACTCTAATAATACATTTTACATCTAGCATGGTAATATTAATTAACAATAATAATTAAAATAATTAATAATTTTGATACTATTTTATGCTTTGAAAAAATAACACAATTTTTAGTATACATCAGTCAGAATAAAGACTAATAATTACATTTAAGTTTCTATTGATACTCAAATTATTATTAAAACAGAAATCAATTAATCTTTGTATTTGATTTGCAGACATAATATGGGTGATAATAGCAGTAGGCGAAAGTGGTACCTTGGCAGTCACTCAACAACTTCATCAACTAAGTACTTCACAATCGAACGATGAACAGATGTGGTAGCCTTAGTTTTCGACAATTCGTTGCGCGATAAGTCTTTATTTTTTTTAAATATTACAGTAAAAAATGTTTTGTTATTCATTAGATAACAAATTTTTATTTTTCTTAAATCTTTGTCATTTTATGTAAGAAAGCTTTGTTTTTAAATTGTAATAGTCAACGAAACTATTATTTTCTTAAATTATATAATGGAATTTTATATACGATCTAAATAAAGATTTGGCGATAGATTATATTTATAACTAATAGTGTGCAAAAGAAATATTACATTTCTTGTATGTCAACTAAATAATTATTATGAAACTGGGTTTAAATTTATAATTCTTTCTCCACATGAACTTTGGCCTATTTGTGGAGTTTTGCTCAAATATAAGATTTTTTCAATTATATGATTCCTCATTCAAGATTATGTAGATAGAGCTAACTGTTTTCATGAGTTATGCTCTTTTAAGCCATAAATCCAGCGCTGATTTAGGCTGATTGTAGTCAAAATTTTACATCATTGTGAATTTTGTAAATGAGATTTTTTTTCTGTTATAAGTACATGAAACATCAAAATCTCTTTGATGTAATATTTTGACTGCTAATTGTAAACAATATTTAAGAAGTCATAACGATAACATAAATATTAAGATATGAGTTAATTAAGAATATCATTTTTATTAGAAAATAAATATACAGTTATTAATAGAAAATATTGTAATACTTAAACTTCCTCTCACATTTTAAGTACTCTTAAACCGCCATGGGCATAGAGATTTTTGCATGTGGATGATAACCTTCTAACTGGAAATCGCTTGACATAAAATCGTCAATATTTTTAACTTCTCTTGTTATTTGCAATTTGGGAAACGGCTTTGGCTTACGCGCAATTTGTTCTTTTAATGCTTCTACATGATTTAAGTATACATGACAGTCACCCATTGCATGTACAAAATCTCCTGGCTGTGAACAAATTAACAATTCAATTGATATAAAATCATTCAACATAAGTGTTATTTATTAAAAATTACATTCTCTTCAATTACAAAATTATACAACAAATAAAAAAACAAAGAGATTTTGTGTTTAAATTGATATACTTAATTATAAAATCATAGAATTAATTTTTTTTATAATTATTTTTCTTGAAGTGTAATTTTTATTAAAATTTATTTTCAATTTATGTTGAATTTTATTTTAAACACTAATATTTATGAAGAATATAACTTACCATTTTTAATAATTGTATAAGTTTAAAAATACTCTTATGAATAATTTTATAAATCTTATTATTGGGATAAAATTGTAAAATATATAGTAATTAAAAATATTTAAAAGAAATACTTGATGTATGTAGATAAACTGAACTAAAACATTTTCAAATATATTCTATAAATATTTAAGATAAGCATATTATTATTGAGAATTGTAAAATATATTTTAAACAAATCTAAGTAATGTAAAAAAAGTATATATATATATATATATTCCTCAATACTAAAATTTTATAACAAAATTTAAACGAAATATAAAATATTTTCATATTATTCACAATGAAATGTCTTAAAACTTATCAATATTGTTAAAACAGTTTCAAAATTTGTAAAATAAACTTAGTATGAAATTCATTTAATATTTCTAATAAGCTGAATGGATTTCTTTAATTCAATTCTATTTTTATTTACCTTCAAATTCGTTATGTGAGCTATCATATATGTCAACAAAGAGTAAGACGCAATGTTGAATGGTACTCCAAGACCCATATCAGCACTTCTTTGGTAAAGTTGACATGAAAGTTCTCCATCGGCCACATAGAACTGAACCAAAGCATGACAAGGAGGAAGAGCCATGCTGGGAATATCAACAGGGTTCCATGCACACATTATAATTCTCCTGTCATCAGGTTTATTTTTTATCTTATCAATTACATCTGCTAACTGATCTATGCCTGCATATAAAAAAGTTTTCAATTCTTGTGTATATATATATAGATATATATAGATATAGATAATTGACATAATTAAACTAAAATTTTTTGAAATTAATAATTGTGGTTGTGCATTAAAATAATTAATCCATCTGATATTGAACTTAACTATCGAGGATGATAAATCAATTATAATAAATTACTTATAATTGTCTCACGGTATTTACCTTTCCCAGTGTAGTCTGCATGCATATTTTCATATTTTGCTCCAAAGTGTCTCCACTGAAAACCATAAACAGGACCCAAGTCTCCTTCCTCTCTGTCAGTGAATCCACATGAATCCAAAAATTCTCGGGAACTGTTGGCATCCCAGATGTGTACACCTTGATCAGAAAGTTCTTTGGCATTTGTAGAACCTTTAATGAACCAAATCAGCTCTTCGACTACTCCTCTCCAGAATACTCTTTTTGTGGTCAGTAATGGGAATGTGCCTATAAATTTAAAGATTAAAATAACTTTCTTAATATTGAATGATTTTATTTTTGCATAATGTGCATTGTCATTGCAATAGTTATTGTGTTAACATTAAGTAACAGGTATTATAACAGTCATTTTTCTATTGCTGTATACATCTCCTGCTTTATTAATTATAAGTTTTATTTTACGACGAAGTTGACAGATTTGGAGAAAATTACTCTAAAGCACAACAGTGTAAACATTCCAAATCAGAAATATGCGATGGAATCATTTGAAAAACTGCTCACCATCCCTCAAACTGAACCGCATCTGAGTACCGAAGATAGAGTGGGTACCCACCCCCGTGCGATCCGTCTTAACATTGCCTTTTTCAATGATCTTCTTGATCAGTTTTAAATATTGATATTCTTCGTGTTCCTCCAACTGTATTGTACCGTTTGGAGCTTTTCCATTTTCCTCGATTTTCTGAACACCATTCTTTATCGTCTCGCTTGTCATCGTTGCTTACGGTTCCCGCCAAAACTGTTCGTTATAGGTTATGATTCAGGGTACGCACTTGTGACGGAGACCACATGATCCTACTATATGGCTATATATCATATATATGTATAATAAGCACATATTGTGAAGGTGGATCGCTTGCGCTTCCGCGAGCTTTTTGGCGCAGACTTGCGCAATATGAGGAAGCGGATGTGGCAATCGATTACACGTTGCACAATGTTTTGGGAGTTTAATTATGGAGACAGAAATTGGTATTCAGTTGTGTAAATCGATTCTTATAAGTAGTTTATTCTAAAATAAATGTCAATGAAAGTATTATTTGCAAGTTTTTATAACAATAAATAAACAATTTATAACCAACTCAGAAACGTTAATTTAAATTTCATCTTTGATTCAGAAGACTAACGAATATTAATTTTTTTTTATCTACTCATTATTGTTTATTAAATCAATTTTGATCACGATAAGCTATTTTTAGAATATCAATTACTGTGTATGAATTTTTCTATTTAATTTGCAGACGTCTGATTTTAACACTAAGCAAAAATGGTATATCGTGATAGTTACTCAACATCTTTAAAAAAATTTTCATTATTGTTAAGCGATGTCCAGATGTGTTATATATTTTTAATAATTACGTTACGGAATGAGTCGTTTTTAATTTTGCTTCTTTATTATAGACTTCTTTGTACTAGTAAAAAAAAAAGAAATTTTTCTTAAATCACGTTAGAAATACCTTTTTACTTATTCGGATTGTTCGAAATAATTATACACTATACCTATTTTGAAAATGTCTGTTCAGAATTTCGGATTAGATGTGCGAGTGCGAGTGAGTGCGCGCATGCGTGTGCAGGGCATATTCCTACAACTGTTAAAAATTTCTGATGGAAACTTCCACAACATCTCAACTTAAAATTGATTAATTGTTATTGAAAATTCAAGCACATTACTTGAACTTTCAATTATTAAAATTGAGAATGTAAAAAATTTCATGAGTTTTTTCAATTACATGTAGTTGAATAAACTTAGAAAAACGAATGCAAAATTCAATCAAATGTTATTGAATTTATTTTCAATAACCCGTAACTGAATTCTCAATTACTTTTTGTTGTTGAATTTTCACGCAATTTTTAACAGTGTAATGAAAGCATATAATATTTTTGCTTGGAAATACTCTCTTTTTCTCTGTACCAATCAACATAATCTTGATTTTTATTTTTTTCTCTACATACGGTCGGGTACTTTAAGTTGGTTCGTCGTTAACTCATATTATAAGTAAATTTTTTCAAAATGAAAATATTATCGAGCTACCCGATGTTTGTTCGATAGTCGTCATCGTCCTTGTTATCTCTATTATTTACCTTATCGTTCTCTTTCCTTCTCTATACCCAGTCTCAACAACATGTAATGTTAGTGTATGTATTAAGTATTAGATGCTCTTAATTGTGTACGTATGCGACTCCTGTTTACATTTTCGTCTCATTCTATCGGATTTATTTAAACCTTACATAAGTGCGATTTTGTAACGTGTACTTGCCGTTGGCATAAAGATCTTTGGATGTGGATGATATTCTTCCCAAGGAAGGCTTTCTTTCCTTGGCGTAAACGTTAATTCTCTTGTGATTTGAAATTTTTAAAACGGCTTTCATTTTCCCGTGATTTGTTTTTTTTACTGCTGTTAAATATACGAAATTATCTGAATCTGAACAAATAAATAAATTTAATTATATATCAAAATGTTAAATAACGTAGTAGAATAAAAATTTTAGTAATTCTTTTAATCTAGTACAAAAATCATTTAACATATAAGTATTGTCTATTCATTGAAAATTCTATTTTTCTCAATTACACGATTTCGTCGGGTGGGAAGAAAAAGGTTCTATCTCAGCTGAGCGCGGCGTAAGAAGGTTCCATCTCGCGCGATTCGATTTTTCATCGAAGTTATTACGAAGTTACGACGTTATGAACGCTTTTCTGTTTATTATCTAGATTGCCAACATACTGGTATTGCATTAGATTATCTATTTGATACCACAAAAGAAATTATTAAGAGATTTGTTGAAATTCTGCAGCGATTCTTAGCGTAATATCGTCAAAATGGATCTTGGCAATAAAACATTTTTGACGTCAAGTAGATTATTTTTCTGACAAAAGAGTAATTAGACAAAAATTTCGGTAAAAACTTATATGATTTTTGAGCATATTGTTAAAATTATATGATTTCATAACAGCACAATCTGTAACACGTAATAAGTCACGTGTAGCGCGCTGTAGGGATATAGTATACTTTCCGATACTATAATAGTGTGATAAAACTGATTCTTGCACTCATGTGAAAATCATTTTTATCGCATGCATCGAATTAACGTTATTTTTTGACACTCAAAGTGCTATTTTTACGCATGCTCCTAAACTTAAGCGTGCGTAAAAGTGGCACTTTACGCACTGAGTGTCAAAAATTTTAATATACCTTAGTAGCTTGTTTAGAGAGACTGAGATTTTGCTGATGGACCCATACCTACTGTGTGTGTGTGTGCGTGCGTGCGTGCGTGCGTGTGTGTGTGTGTGTGTGTGTGTGTGTGTGTGTGTGTGTGTGTGTGTGTGTGTGTATATAAAAGGGTTCATTAAAGGATGTACAAATGCCAAAGAACTTTCTGATCAAGGTGTACACATCTGGTGGGATGCCAAGAGTTCCCGAGAATTTTTGGATTCATGTGGATTTACCGACAGAGTGGAAGGAGACTTGGATCCTGTTTATATGGTTTTTCAGTGGCGACACTTTGGAGCAATATATGAAAATATGCACGCCGATTACACTGAAAAAAAGTTAATATTATAAAAGTTATTAATTTTCGGCAGTTGAAGTATACGTTGTCTCTTGGATCACTGTTATTGTGATAAAGTTAAACAATTATTGATTGTAAAATAAGTAAAAATTATTAAGTAAATTATCTATGAACATTAAAAGTTCACTTTGCTCCGATAAAAACTACCAATTTTTCTTGGCTTTTCAAGTAAAGATAAAGGTTATCGAAAAAGACTGAATCGTTCGATGATAATTGTTTGACAAAAATGAAATTATCGGGTTATTCAGGTCGATTTCACTGGCACAAAACGCTTTTATTCCCTATAAAGGATACACTTAGTTGTAAGTTGATTTTTTTTATATTTTCCCATAAAAATATAACTAGATTATACTTTTGAAAGTTTGCTCTTTAAAGTAAATATTGTTGTAATATTGTGGATTTTTCGATAAAGATATTATTTAATTAAGCGTAACTTAATAACTTTTGAAGGGGTCAGCGAGATCCCCAGTGTCTTTTAAGAGTTAAGGCGGCTCATTGATATTATTTTCCAAACCATAGTGGGCGAGAGTTACAATTAATATAAATTTCGCTTCATCTAGGGGTGAAACATTAACTCGGATACCTCGATAATTTAATTTTCACAACTTAAAGCCACGTGTTTTAAGCACAACGCAACATTAGAACATGACATATTCTGGACATTCCTTATGTACATGAATTCGCATTTGTTAATACTTTTATCATGAATTGAAATAACTACTTACTGCCTCCCAGACTGAACCGCATCTGAGCTCTGAAAATATAGAGTATCCGGTCGTCCTTGATATTGCCGTTTTCAATATCCGCTTGATCAGTTTTAAGTACTGATATTCTTTATGTTCCTCAAACTCCATTATAATGATCGGAGCTTTTCCCCTTTCCTCGATTTAGTCTCACCGGTCTTCGCGCAGCCTACTTAATTATTCATTTGTTCTTCGTTCCCACCACTAGAATAGTCCGTAATATCATATAGACTATACCTACTTGTGGATAGCTTCCGAAAGTTTTTTATGCAAATTTTCGAAATACGAGTAGTATGATGTAACAATCGGGATTGATTACCAGATGTTTTGAAAATTCAAGTATTGAGAGAAATTTGAATTGAGTTTGTTCACTTACATTTGATGTTATTTAAATATACAATAATTGATCGATTTGAAATTAAAATTAAAATTTCCCTCTCGAATAGGTACGCGCGGTACTTAAGGGGGTGCCATAGCCGTATCATTACCGACCGAGCAATTGACACAGTTTGAAGCTTATTAAAAATAAAATACGTAAAATCACCAAAAATCAAGA